>VDFB02092350.1:0-26606 GCA_007258455.2 Sequoia sempervirens | reverse complement strand
TCATCATCCTTGTCATTACTCTTCTTTTTTCCCTTACTCCCTTCACTCTCATATTTGTTTTTATCTTCCCTATTTCTGGTAGATTCTTGATATTCTTCTCTTATCACCAAAATGATTTTATGATGATCATCAAATCTTTTGCGTATAGTTTATTTTGTGTTAGTCAGAGGGGTAGGGGTCTCTGAAGCACCAACTATCTCATCAATAGTCTCCAAGACTGGATTATCCATTATTTCTACAATGATAGCCTATTCCTATGCTTGAGCAATGTGGGACGAAGAACTGGTTCTTTCCCCATAGATCCTTGCTAATTGCTTGATTACATCTTGAGTATCTTTCCTCACTTTTTCCATATAATCATCTTCCTTAGTCATTAACATGTTAACTCTCTGCTTGAATCTAAACAAACATTCTTTCAGTAGATTTGTAGCTTCTATCTCTGAAAAAGTGGAACTGATAGATTTTAAGGCTTTAATTCTCATCTTGTCTTCAACATTTAAAGCCTCTTTCCTTCTAAGTACTAACTCTTTCCACACTTTTTCAGTAAATTTTGACTGTATTGTATCCATGTTTATATTACAAATGACTATGTACTGAGCAAATGTATTTATGATAGTTTCTTTCCCTTCATCATTGACCTTATCATATGGCTCAATAGTTGGCATAAGATCATTATCAATCATATTGTTAACCAAGCCTCCTAGATCTAAGGGTTTTTGATCACTTACCAGAGGAGATCCAGGCATCTCCTCCACAAGATCAAATGGTCCTTCTTCATTCTTCTTTGTATGTACATGGATTCGGTAAGTATCCTCCTCTTCCTCTGACTCCTCATCTGTAGAGACAACAAAAATGGTTTTGGATTCTTCACTGGAGGTACTACCCCTTTTTTTTCTTTTCAGCTATTGCTTGCCTTCTAAGACAAGTTCAATTTCTTCCTTAACAACATCACTCACACTTCTTTTCCTGTCAACCCTTTTGTTTCACTCTTCTTCTTCCTAAAGCAATAGATGGTGTAACAGGAGGTATGTCCTTCGTAGATTCCCTAGTATTGGGACCAATAGGGGAAAAAATATCAACAGATGTAGGAATAATTTGTTCCTTCTTCTTTCCTTTCTCAATATTAGTAGCACTAGAGGCGGCAGTGCTGGAGATAGGTGTTGGTGTAGCATCAGAGGATAGTCTTCCCGATTTTTTGGGTCTGGAGGACTATTCAGTAGATTTGGCTTTCCTTTCATCAATTTCCTCCTTCAACTATTCTATATCATCCTTAGATTATGTTTGGCCCTGGAAGAAGGCTTCAACCTTCTTTCTTCTTTTAGATGCAGTAGCCTCAAGATGTATTTTAGTAGATTTCTCTTGATATGTATCATTCCTAGGTAGAGAGGGGTCCTTAGGACTATCCAAGAGGATATTAATGTACCTCTCCACCATTCATTCTTCAATCTCATATCCTAGAGGTTTAATCCATCAAATTCTAGATTCTACAACTTCAATGATGAATTCATCTGTAGATACAAGAAATGTTATCTCCTTCTCATACTTCTTCACCAAACCTCTTGGAATCTATTTTATTTCATGCATTTCATTCTGAAATACTGCAAAGAAAGCAGTTAGGGAATTGTTCTATGCCCTAAAATCTCCTATATTGTGTATATGGTCAAAAATATGATGAGCATTTGGTTTGGTGTTGTCCCATACTATGCCTTTTCTTCTCGGTAACTCCTTTAGGAAATAGAATAGAAATCAAACAACTAAAGTTCCAAATTTGAAAACATGCTTCTTCACCTTTGTCATACGCAGGTTCTCCATAAGTTGCAACCTAAGCAACTCACAAAGATCAAAATTCTTTCCATTCACCACCATTTCATAAGTAGTGTGAATTGTCATAGTCGATACTGAATTTACCCGATTAGTGAAATAGATTTTCTGCCCAATCATGATGTTAGCATACTTGACGGAAAGGTTTACAATAGACTTTGTAGTGAAAGCTCTTCTGTCAAACTTAGCACCAGTCAGCCTTGTGACTTCATCATTTTTCACCACTTTTAGAATTGGAATGGTGCCAGTATCACAAAGACCAGTCACAACTCAAATTGACTCCTTGTTGATAATCCCTGGTTCATTTTCCCACACAAATTTTCTATGAACCCTACTGAGGACTATTCTAACAAACTTCGCCTAACTCTCACTGGAAAATTTTAGAAACTAGTTCCAAATGTTTAGCTTCATTCAAACTAGGTTTTCATATTCCACGTTAAGTAGTAGATCATATCCAGTCAACTCATTGTCCCAAAAATCCTTCAACTCCTGATGATTGAATTCTTCTAACTTCCCATGAATGTATGTTCTTGGATCTTTGGTGGGTAGCACATGGCTTGGAATGTGCGAGAACTCATCCATGGGGTCATTTTCATACACTTTCCATGAACATATTCTAAATCTAGGTTGGGGTCTCTTAGAGACTTCCACAATAGTAGGAGTGGCCATATTCCCCAAAAAATCTTTAAAATTCTTAACAAAAGGTTCCTTCAACTTTAAAATCCACAAAATTCAGATAATAGAGAATACCTTTTCTACTTGTCGAGAACTAGGGTTTCGATGTACGATGCTTTGAATTTCCTTCAGTCTCACTTTAGCTTGTACTGCTTCTTCCAAATTTCACAAATGTGCTTTTCCTTAACTTAGTCTCTTCCTTTATTGCTTACACATTCAACCCTAATTCACATTTATTGCTTTTCAGCTTTAAAGCTACCAACCACTTCATGAAACACACTGTAAACAAATAAAAGTTTTGCAATTCTCTGGATTTGCCTATTTTATGTTGGAAATTTCCTCAATTCCTTCAAAATGATGACTCACATCACATATCCTTGTGTCACCGCTTGACACCTCATATATCGAGGGCTTTTTACATTTTTCTATAACTGCTTCCCCCTGAAACTATTACCGGGTTCAGTTCTTGGAAGAGGTATCTGCACCAGATACAGATATAGGAGTATTTGATTCATCCTTTTTCTTAGGTTCTTCCTTCTTCCAAATTTTTTCCATTTCTTTCCTTACTTCAGTAGGATCTACTTTGTTCACAGACTTGTTCTTCTGTTCTGGATTAGGTTTCTTCCCAATTTTTCTTCTACAAAATTTTTCTTCTATTTGTAGACTAAAAAAAAACTTTACAAAAAGTTCCTTCAACTTTAAAATCCATAGAGTTCAGATAATAGAGAATACCTTTTTTGCTTGTCGAGAACTAGGCTTTCGATGTACGATGCTCTGAATCACCTTCAGTCTCACTTCAACTTGCACTACTTCTTACAAATTTCACAAATGTACTTTTTCTTAACTTAGTCTCTTACTTTATTGCTTACGAATTTAGCCCTAATTCACATTTATTGCTTTTCAGCTTTAAAGCTTCCAACCACTTTATGAAACACACTCTAAACCAAAAAAATTTCTGCAATTCTCTGGATATGCCTATTTTCTTAGAAATTTATTCAATTCCTTCAAAATGATGACTCACATCACATATCCTTGTGTCATCACTTGACACCTCATAAATTGGGGGTTTTTTACATTTTTTTGTAACTGCTTCCCCTTGAAACCATTACTAGGTTTAGTTCTTGGAAGAGGTATCTCCACTAGATGCAAATACAAGAGTATTTGATTCATCCTTTTTCTCAGGTTCTTCCTTCTTCTTCCAATTTTTTTACATTTATCTCCTTATTTCTACATGATCTACTAAGTTCAAAGATGTTCTTCTGTTTTGGATTAGGTTTCTTCCCAATTTTTGTTCTACAAAATTTTGAGATATGTCCTGGCTTGTTGTAGGTATAACACACAACATATCTTTGATCAAACTGATTTGCATTCATCCTTGCTTTGCACTGATTAGCCTTGTATCCAAATATATTACATGTGTAATAGTAGCTTTGAAAAGATTGAATCCTTCTACCAACATTAAATTTGTTCATCATTATCTAGCTTCTACATTTGGAAGCTCTATGTCCAAACTTGTTGCAAACATAGCATTGTCCAGTAAAGAATCCAACATTCCGACTCATTCTATTCTCGTTCATCCTACTTCTGCATTCTATTTCTCTATGACCGAATTTATTGCATGAAAAAATAAAGCCATGAAAAGATGGGTACCTTTGAGCATTAGGGTGTCAGATAGGAATCCTTTCAGTATTTCTCCTTTGGATTTTGATTTGATGAAAGTTTCCTTAAATCTTCTTCTGATTGTACACTTTGTTGGAAATAGGTTTTTTCTTTGAGATGTCCTTCTTCAAGTCCTAGACCATCTTTATCCTTAGAATGTTTCTGAGAAGAAATCAACTCATCAAGCCTTGTGGAACTAGTTTTGAATCTTTCTTCATGAGCTTTTGCTTTTTCCAGATCAACTCTTAGGGTTACCACTTCTTATTCAAAATTTTTACATTCATCAATTTTATTTTGAATCTTAGCTTTCTGACATTCCTCAATTTGCTTCTTCTCTTCTACTTGCACCTTTAGTTCGGTAATGTCTTCATTATCCTTTTTCAATTGACCATTGACTTCCCTATGTCTCTCCTTGAACTTTTTGATCTGCTCACTTAGCTTCTTGATACATTCATTTGATTCCTTCAAGTTTCCTTTCAGAGTTTCCTTCTCACACTTTTATCCAATTCTTCAAGAGTGACATTAATTTCCTCATATGCAGAGTTTTCTTTCAGAGGAGCAAGATAGCTTTTGTTATCCATGTATTCAAGTTTCGAGACCTTCCTTAAGCTGTAAGACTTTTTTAGAGGAACCGAGCTTTGATACCAATTATTGAATACACCGAATACTGAGAGGGGGGGTGAATCAATATTCTGCTAAAAAAATTAATTATTAACCATCCAATTATCAAACCACATCTAGTTGCAATACTGAACCAAAACATAAAAGATATCATAACACATTGACACCAAGATTTTTACATGGAAAACTGAAAGTGGGAAAAACCATGGTGAGGATTAGCTCACAATATATTATAACCGGTCATAAGATATTATAGGGCTCATTGCCAGGACACACTATCCTTGAAAGGCTCACAGTATAAATACAAAAGATGGCTTATAGAAAAGTTACAAAAAGAGGTATGGATCACTGCCAAAAGTGAACTGGTGAAGTGCACCTACAAAGTGTAGAAATAAGTTCTGGTTAAGCTCTGAAAACACCAAAATTCTACTCTGGTTGTAGATATACAATCATTATCAATCACTTCACACTATTTCATTTTTTGCATTGCTTGCATACATATTCCATATCACTCTCTCTATCTTATGTCCATCATACACACACATATATACGCAGTCATGTCTTCCATCATCAATTAGGTCAGCCTAATTGAAAGTGAACACATAAAATTCAAAATGACTTATCAACCCAATACAAAATTCCTTTTGGCACACAAAATAAAATGTGTCATCCATACATTAGGTCGGCTCAGACCTAATAAGGAAAATACAAAGTACAAACAATTCTTAACCTTGTCGGCCAATACAATACCAAACTTCTGTCACTTGGATAACACATCCGAATGAATGAAGATAGCTAAAAGCTTATTTATACCTGTAACTGACACTCCTGAACAACATATCAAAAAATCATAGAGTTTCCTTTTAATGAGAGTATTTTTGGACTGAAATACCAGATCAACATAGATACGCAGTTTACTTAGCCAATTACCAACCAATGTTGGCATCAATGACAACAAACCCAAAGGTCACCTTCTTCATTCTTCCAACAATTTGATGACTATGCGATGATATTGGTGATTATAGATGCATAAATTTTATGATGAGACTAATGATTTGTGGATGGAAGATGCAATAAATATTTTTGTTGTGTCATGATACTTGGATAGAACAATTAGTATGATGAGCATGATAGAAGAAACAATAAATTATTAGAAATTATGGATATATGTATGATTAGAGAGATAGATGAATGATTAAGATGGATAGGATGATGTTGATCAAATATTGAGAAAGTTATGATTATTGGTTCAATTTGAGATTTTATTAGAAATGGGATGAGATCTTTTTCTTTAGGTTATGCTAAATAATGTAGAGAAATTCTTATTTTGATATAGAAAGTAGACACTAAGCACCTAGGAAAGAAGAACTAGGGTGGTGTCATATCTATTACATGGAATTTTGACTCTGCAAACAAATAGGAGTATCCTTGTTCATACCTAACATACACAAAACCTAGTTGATCGTGTGAGAGAATCAAGCCTTGAAGCAAGTTAAGACTTATGCAAAAAAGGTAATAACCTGGTATGCAAACATCATATTGCTTGAAACTATCCCTACACACACAAGGAAAGTATTCACCATGGTCATATTACAAGAACATCCCACAAACAAAAGAAACAAAATAAATGACTATGCCCCATCACATACCCCTGTAGACACATCGAGATATTGAAGATCATGGTGGTGTTGAGTGAGAAATAGAATGAGACAAGAGATAAATCAAAATAAAAGACCAATTGACAAAACATATCAAAAGCTATCATATCTCTTGCCAGAGAGATTGTAATTGTTAATCCATGATTGTGCCAATTATAGGAATGATTTATCCATTAAGGCAATGTTGTTGGATGATGAATTAGGTTCTTTAGGAAATTGGTATGTAGGTAGTTGGCTTATTCTGATAATGATTGATGCTAGTAATTTTTCATGAGGGTTCTAGGTTTTAATGATCACCACATATTCTTTTTCTTACTTCATCAAAGATGAGGGTGATGATATGTTTATTATGGATGATAGTTTTACTGCGGGTGGGTGAGTTAGGAGATATTTTTTGGATATTTTTTGAATTTTTGGCTATTTTTTGAACTTTTTGTTAGATGTATTTGAGGCTATATTTTGAATTTTTTGGAAATTTTGAATGTTTTTGTATTTTTTGGAATATCTATTATTTTTTTTAATTTTTGAATATTTGAGGCTATTTTTAGATTTTGTGTTATTTGAATGTTTATTTTTTATATTTTTTTATGTTATTTGGATATATTTTTAGATTTTTGTGTTATTTGGATGTTTTTGAATTTTTTGTTATTTGGATGTTTTTCGATTTTTCAGGTTTTTAGGTAATGAAAAAGGATCCAATCCAACTAATATTTTTAGGAAATACCCCTAGTTATTTGTAGGATTTTTTTATGATGAACTAGATGAGATGACCCTAGGATGATGCTAGGTGATAGGTGTGATGGTAGATATTGATTTATTTCCAAGCCATGCTAGGTTCATAAGTGAAAATATGATGGATAAATGAATAGATATGGATGAGATGGGATATTTATTATGGATATATAGTGGAAGAGAATCTTAATAGATGGTAGGTGGTGCTCATTACACATGGTGCCTATTAACAAAATTTTCACCAAGGTACTTTTCTAAAGCACCACTGAAGTGGTTTTCACTAGAGGATGATTTTTTTCTTTACTATTTTATCCTTTTTTTCTTTTTGGATTTTTTTAATTTTTTTTTAATATCTCAATAGGTCTAAGTATAGAACCACTTGAGATGATTATTTTCGATGGGCTCTTGTAAGGGATCACCTTCAGGTGTCACTAGTTGATAGGCTCTTGAGCCATATCTTGCTATGACGAAAAAAGGTCCCAACCAATTCAGTTCAAATTTGACTTTTCTATCTTGATCCAATTGATTATCCTTGAGAACTAGATCACCTACTTGGAATTTTTTATTTTTGATCTTTTTGTTATAGCTACAACAAATATGGTTTTGGTAAGCTTGTAGATGGTTGAGTGCACTGATATATCTTTCATATAGAAATTATAGCTCTTGTAGCCTTGCTATTCTATATTCCTCATTGTTGACAAGATGTTGCAATGACACCCTTAACGAAGGAAGTTCAAACTCAATAGGAAAGATTGCTTTAGTACCATAAACTAGGGAAAATGGAGTAGCTCTTGTAGGAGTTCAGACCAACACCATTAACTATCTTCTTGAGAAATTTTAAGATAGTTTTGTTAGATGATTTAACTTGATTGTTTCCCTAGGGGTAATATGGGGTGGAGAAGCAGTGTTAAATATAGAATTAGGCACAAAGATTTCAAAAATCCTAATTTTTAAAGGGCATTCTATTATTTGTGATGATGGCATGAGGGACACCATATCGAAAAATTAGGTAATTTAGGATAAACTTTGCTATTTATTTGATGGTAATATAGGTGAGGGGAATGGATTTGATCCACTTTGTGAAGTACTTAGTGGAAATGGTGATAAAATTATGGCCATTGGAGGATGTAGGATAAATATTACCTATGAGGTTGAGTCCCCATTGTGAGAAGGGCCATGGTGTAGTTTTGAGTTGCAATTCTTATGCTGGAGCATGAATAAGATCACCATGTTGTTGACACTGTATGCACTTCTTAGCAAACTGATGTGATTCTTGATCCATGGTTGGACAATAGTATCCTTTCCTTAGTAGCTTCTTAGCAAGATTAGGGCCACTAGAATGTAACCCAGAAACACCTTTGTGTGCCTCATGTAGGAAAATTAAAACTTATTCTAAATTAAGACACCTAAGCAATGTACCATTGAGGATTTTTCAATAAAGGGTGTCACCAAGTATGGTGAAGTGAGAGGATCAATGGATTGATATTTTCTTAAGATTGGAAGTGAGCTTGGGTGGTAGAGTACCATCTTGGGGGAATTGGGACCAACAATTTTGCACATGAATTTTGATTTAGGGACTTGAAACGCTGGTATCAATAATCGATAAACAAGGAATTCACATTTGTGACTATTATGCAACATGTCTAGGAGAGATCCAATGGTTTCTATATCATCTATGACCATGTGGTTGACTCTAGGTATTTTTTCAAACAAAACTTGAAGTATTGTTTGAAGCTATCGACCATCCTTTTGTAGGGAAGTAGTTTTGTCATATTTAGTATGATAGTCATCATTGACTTGTCTCACTACTAGTTGGGAATCACCATAAACTTATAGATATTTGATCTTCTATTATATTTCCATCCTTAATCCTATAATAAGAGCTTCATATTCAGCTATATTATTTGTGCATTGAAATTCTAGCCAATATGACTTTTGTATATAGTCCCCTTGGGGTGTAATGAATAAGACTCCTACCCTTGATCCATGTTGAGTATGAGAACCACCAAAGTATAGCTTTCATTGCATAGTAGAAGTAATATTGAATATTTCCTCATCGAGGAAATTTGATATGAGGGGATTTTCATCATGTATATTGGTGTATTTTCTAGTCAATTTTCTATGGCATGTCCTTTGATTTCCTTCCTATCCACATACTCTATGTTGAATTCAATAAGCATCATAACCCATTTAGCCATGCAACTTGTGAGTCTTACTTTTGACAATAGGAATTTTAGTGGATCCACCTTAGAGATGAGCTTGACTTGATGGTTAAGCATATACTATCATATCTTTTGGGAAGCAGAAATGACTGCTAAAAATGGTCACTCGATAGGAGTATAATTCTTATGTAGTGGACTACTCTTTATTTCCCTAAGTCATCATGTTGCGCTAAAAGAACACTTAATAATGTTGTCATCTCTAAGATGTAAAAGAGGGATAATCATGATGTTTAGGATAGATTTCATTATAAATACCCTATAAATATTTGAGTTGAGAAGGATGTATAAGACTTGAGAAAGGATGGATTGTTAATGGAAGATAAACTCATTGTTTTCATTTGGACCTTGTTTATAACATATAAGGCTAGTGAAACTCAATTGGAGGCCTATGTTGATGTGGAAATGATCCATGAAAAGGCAAGTGATTTGGAAAAAGGGGTCAATAAAATAACTACATAATAAATAGAAACATTATATGGCCTTTTCCTTGAGGGAATTCCCTGAGTCATCATGCTATGCTAAAAGAGAACCTAATGTTGTTGTCGTTGTTGAGATGTACAAGATCATGATGTAAAGGAGGGATAATAATGATGTTTAGGATAGGTTTAATGATAAATAACCTATAAATATTTGATTTTATAAAGATGTAAGAGATTTGGGAAAGGATGGATTGGTAATGGAAGATAAACTCACGGTTTTCATTTGGACCTTTTTTATAACATATAAGGCTAGTGAAACTCACTTGGAGTCCTATGTTGATGTGGAAATGGTCCATGAAAAGGAAAGTGATTTGGAAAAATGAGTCAATAAAATTACTTCATAATAAATAGAAACATTATATGGCTTTTTCCTTGAGGGAACATTAGAAAATATTAGCTAAAAAAAATTATTATATGATAATTATTAATACACACAAATATTAAGGATAAAACATAGATCTTATGTTCACTTATCCCATTATATATTTTGAAGTTAGAACCATTAATATTGGTTGGAGAAAGTAACCTATGATGGCCAAATAAAGAGGGGTACATAGGAAGTCTAGGGTCTCATCCCCTAGGGTAGAAGATTATGGGAGAATGGATAATTGCTTGCATTTCTCCTATGCCTTCGAATAGATAATTAAGGATAGGGACTAAAATGGAGGTCAATATATTGAGGGTGGGAGATGTTAATAACACCAAATTAGAATTGTGGTGTGGTAAGGTTTACAAGGTGAAGGATAAGCCAAGAGAGAGATATTGTAGTGAAAAAATAAAATTGATAGGATATGAGAAAGATAAAAGTTGGGAGGGTGGCACATTGGAGCATGATGAAAAGTGGTTTATTGAGGGAAAGGATTGTAATTAAAAGAAGGAAAAAAAGGAGAGAAAAATGGTAAGGGTTGGGAAGGGTGAGTAGGAAGAGGCATACAAATTTTAATAAAGGAAGGTTGGATAGTGGAAAAAGGAAAATAAGTAGGTTGGGAAGAGAAGGAGAAGATAAGGGATCTAGATTGTAGAGGGACATGGACATGGATGATACGTATAATACCTTATAAAATTTATAACCCCTTAGAATGGGTGATAAGGAGGCTCCTTGGGTAATCTAAGAGGTTAGAGGTGAAAGTGTAGGTGGTATCTTTAGGTAGGATACTTTGATTGAGGGACAAGTATCATTCGACCTTCAAGAAGGTGGAAATATTAGTCTCAAATAATGCAACTTCATGATGAAAATGGTCATCATTAATAGGCATGTAGGGTGAAACAACACATGGGTTCTCAATAAGGGAGGAAGGAAAGGATAGGAACTAAAGGAGAAAGTGAGCATATAAATTATTAGGTTTAGGCAAGGGATAATATGAAATATAATGAAAGAGGAAGAGATACTTGAGGAGGAAATACTCATGGATATTAATAAATAATAATATAAATGAGAATTATTAGATAATAGGGAATTGAACACAAAACAATATAAAATTAGTGATAGGAACACTAGTGTACTACAAGGACTCTAAAATTGTAGTGTTGGTGTCTATTATAGACACCTATATATTTCCCTAGTCCTAATCGACCAAACACATAACTTAGACAAGTCCCCTTCACCTAAAGTCTCCCACTTAATTAGATAATCTTATTATTTAAATATCCTATTTTCCATCTCACGTCATGTTAATAAATAAAATTATTACTATTTACACCTATTTTCCACCTCACACATGGTTAAAATAATTAAATAATATTATTAATCAATTAGAGCTATATTCTCTCCACCTATCCCAAGAATAGAGGATAACCAATAACACTTTTCCCCATGGTTCCAACATTCTTCCCAAAACCCATGAATAAAGGAATCCTAGGTACACTTCTCCCTTATGTATTTCATGGTTGCAACTACTTGTCAAATTTATTAAATGCATCTTGACCCTTCACATTCCAATAAATCCATATCAAACCTCCATTATCTCCTTGATCTTAGGAAAATACTCTCATTCATATTCCACCATTGATCTCTCCATCACATCTCAACTTCCCATTGCCTCTCCCAAAAATATATAAATTGAGGCACTTCTCATCCATTTGAATCCATCACACTTTGAGCTAAGTATATGCTATCAAAATTGGTAACTTTCAATCAAAGAGATTCCATATACCAACTAATCAATTAGAGAAATAATTTAATAGTGGAGTTTATGGTAACATTTTTTTGATTGTTTATGCTATTCCTTTGTTGAGATCTATCTAAGGTTTTATTTGATTTGAATAGAAACTTACATTCTTGTTTTTTTTCATTTATATTTCAAATTATAGCGTTACATTTTGATGACTCTGTCTGGGATTATTTCCTTATCTAATTCTATTGTGTGATTTTGTGTCTTGTAGTGGCCATAATGTAATTAGTTTTGTATATACTTAAGTAGTTTTAGCGATTGAATTTTTATTGGCGCTTTTGAGAAAAATGAAGCTCATGGTTGCGTCTAGAGTAGTCAAGAAATAAATTTTGTCATATAAGACTTGTTTTTCTTACATGATTTTTTTTGTGTTCTTGGTGTAGGTATAAGTTGCTATTGTACAAAATTGTTGGAAATTGGAAGTTGTCATTGATGTCAACAATGGAATTTGGATAACTGCCACAAATTTTTTTTGATGTTTGTCAGTATTCAACTGCTCTGGTAATGGAAGTTTGTTGATATGTATTATCTTGTTTTGTAAGATTCACTCAGAAGCTGGTATTATGGTTTATCTTGACATCAATCGCATCCACTGACAAGGTTTTAGTTGACTGGGTTGTATGGTTGGAAACGTACTGCTATTTGAATAGTTCTCAGACTCAGTCAATGCAAGATTCAATAAATCATCAAATATGAAACCTCTTTCAGATGTGGGTGATATGACTGAAAGAGGAATCTCCAGAGTGAGTTGGTTCTCCGAATGATGAATTCTATTATAAAAAAGCTTCTAGGGAAAGGGATGAAGAATAAATGAACATGAAAACCTATTTCTAAAAAGATGATTCACCAAACTTATAAAAATTCAGACTTGACCACTCATAACAACCTCTCTATTGCAATAATCCTCATAATCTCATTGGCACACATCCCATCAGTGATTCGCATGAAGACCTGGAAGACAAATACAACATGCAACCTGAAACATGAAATTTTGAAACACAACCTATAACAGCAAGACATAAAAGGATTTCAATTTGAAAACACAAGTACATCAGATTGCTATTACAAAGTTTGAGACAGAAAATAAGGAGGAATCTGCTGCTCTATTAAAATCGAAAGAGTATCAATTTGATCAAAACTAAGTATCAAAAAGTTTACAAGCTCCCCAAAATGAGTAAGGGCAAGAAACTGATCTAAACTACTGAGTAGGGAGAGTTGCAAAGACTAAATCTAAACTCTCAAGGAAACCCTAATCCGAGCTCAGAAAAAGCTCAAGGAAAAAAGGCCTCAAACAAACTCAAAAACTGCTTTAAAGCAGAAAAAAGCACAAGGCTTTTTTTATTACACTGTCAAGCCTCTAAAAATAGGAAAATCTTGCTTTAAAAGTTCAAAAAACACCTTATCTCTCCAAGACAAGTCTGGAATTCGACCAAGAAGAAAAGTCAATCAAAGATCTACTAAAAATAGCAAGAAAACATAAAGCAATTTATAGAATATCGCTTTATGCTTCTGCTTTACAAGATGCAGATTTTACAATTTTGTCTATTTTTGCAACTCAAAGATTGAAAATCTTTTGCAAAATAAAACTGCCTATTTCTCCAAGATACATTCTGATTTTCTCACAAAATCATAAAAATACCAATACAATGCTCTTCTTATCCAAACTCCTCATTGATTTATCATAAAACCAATTAAAATGAGAAACCCTAAAAAGGAATTAAGCACAAGGCATTCATAAATTTCTCTTAATTGCCTCTTTATTTAAAATGAAACCCTAAGGCAAAGTCCATGCTTTGCTAAGGCAAAACCATAAGTCTTAAAGACTTAAGACATCTCTCTAGCATAGAAATTCGGCCTAACATAATCAGTGATTTAGACTTAGGCTTGAATAAATCATAAAGGAAACATTATGAGTTCGGCCACCATATGATATTTGACATGTGCATTTTGAAAGGAAACTCTGGAAGGTTCATAATGCTTCGAATTAGGGATTTGATCAAAATAGGGTCAAACCCTAATTATCACCATTTCGCACCCATGACTTGGAAAGAAAGAACTTTTGTCTGCGTGAACAACGCCGCTATGATGGTCTTGGATTCGAACTTGTGTGCACAGAAATCCTCTTCTGCTCTCTAGTTGACCGAATCTTCAGTGGGTAAGTCTTTTTCATGGTGAAATAACTTTTCACTTCATTATTTCAAGCCTCAGAAAGCCCTAAGGGCGCGGTCTGCATAAGTTTGTTTCTGACTTTCACTTCTTCCTTTGATTTCTCATACCATTGTGAGTTCGAGCTTGACTTCTTCAGTCCACTCCATGGAAGCTCGACTTGTGTTCTGGTTTTCTTTACTGTGCAAAGGTAAGCCTTGTGTTCTTAAACTTAACGGCTTTGCATTCTGCTCATTTCGGCCTCAAAGCCGTGGCTAATATACTTTACTATCGCTTCATATTATATTTTTTGTATTCACATTTATCATTGAAGTGCTCTATTCACCAGTGAGAGCTCAGCCACCACTTGGAAACTTGAACCCCTGCATTTTGAAACTAAAAAGAAAGCTATGGTCGTGGCTAGAAAGCCTCACCAGAAATATATACCGGTAACTTTCTTTGCTATCATTGATCTTCAGAACTTAGGGAAATTCCTTCTCTGTATATAGATTTTGGCCATGTTCAGGCCGAACCAAAAGAACACAGTAGAAAACAATCTTTAGAATTTTGGGCTCAACCCATAACAAAATTTTTCAATTATGTTGATTTAATGATATTTCTATTTGTGGGTATTGAAGAAATTTCAATAATTTTGCATTATCCTTCTTCTGTATTTTAGCTACAATTCTGGGAGCTCGCATTTGTTAAATATTCTTGCCATTTTTTCTAGATTTCACATAAGTATTTCTGCAGCTATTTTTTTTTTTTGCATTTTGAAACCAACCCTGAAAATGGGTAGTCCAAATTTTTAGGGAAAACTCCATTTTTCTGTATTTTGAGAATAAACCCACATGTGGGTATTTTGAAATTTCGAAAGAGAAATGCATTTTCTGTCTTTCCTGAGCTTGACCACCAGTTTGAAAATTTTATGAAGCTGGTTTCTATTTTATGAATGTCGCCATAACATACTACTTTCGAGGAGACCTCTTGCAGAGAGCCTGTGTCTGGCCGAAACTCTTATGCTTTCACTCCTACCACCAAGACAAAGTGTTATCGAGGTGACATCTCACAGGGAAACTTGTGTCTTTCCAAAACTCTTATGCTTCCTAGTCGCCAAGACAAAGTGTTTTCGGCAAGATCTCTTGTAGATAAAAAGGCTATACCGAAAATCTTTATTATTGCTCTTTCTACACTTTTGAAACAAAATTCACATGTGGGTATTCAAAATTTCTGAAGAAAAATGCATTTTTCTGTATTTGAAAGCATTAGAGATGACAAAATAATTGCTATTCATTTTATCCATATGGATCGAGCTAGAACAGAAATTGATTTACCCCACAGTTATGAAACAAAACAATATCATGGGTTTTGGAATCTTTCACAGCAAAAACATGTATTTCATAATTTCTGACAGAACTCAATCTCCCATACTTGCTTGAAATGGTGATAGACTGTATACATGCTTGCATTTCTTTCAGGATCAAAACTCAAATAACCAGTGACATTTTGTATTTATATAACCTTCTTGATAATGATAATACCTAAGCTCAATTCACGGAGATGTCATTAACATAGAGCTGGTTTCTGTTTTATGAATGCATATTCTGGAACCTCGTATACATATGAAGCTTGAAACTGAAATTCCATCATGGTCTCCTATTGCATTCTGTGCTCATCTTGTAGAGATAACATAATAGAAAATCTACCTCACTGTTCTATCTAGACCTTGACCGAGTAATCTGACACCTCCTAATAACCAGTACTAAACTCTAATATAGCAGCTTCCATCCTCTATATTTGAATTCTGTAGAGGCTTTACCTTTTGTTCTTGGACTACAACATTGCATTAGTATGAACCACTTTTAAACACCAGTTTAAATGTATAACTGGTAACTCAGAATCATTCTGGAAAGGAAAATACTTGCTCCTCTGTTATTTTTCTGAAAAGGTCACTTTATTATTACCGTTGATAATGCAATAATTCTTCACCATTCAACTCAGAACTAGAAATTTGTCTAACACTCAGGTGCACTGTCTATTTGTTTTAGTGAGCAACATGGTACTCTTCATGCATTTTTATATTTCACTGCACAAACTGTTCTCAGAAATTGTTCTCTTTGATGATGAAAATTAGAAAAAACATTAAGGCATATGTATGCCTATTTACTATCCAAAAGAGAAATGATGAATTGAAACTCACATGATATATGATTATAATTAGCATAGAAAATGAAGTAATTCAGCAATTTTTGATGCAAATGCACTTAGTTAAATTCCTTAAGTGAACTAAACTCATTGTTCACCTGTAGCCTTCAGAAAGAAATGTTGATCTTTATGAATGAACAATTGGTCTTATTGCTTGGTGGATAACTTTGTTTTACTCTTTCAGTTGTACTTCACTTTGTTTGATGTATCTCATGAAATATCCTTCAAAAATAGCCCATTAGTATGGAACGTACGGAGCTCTACTGCCGTGGGGTGTTTTACTCCACATGCTCGGTCTTCAAATAATGTTCAACTTCACGACTTTACCTATACCTGCACAAGGAAACAAACAGTGTTAGCATAAAAAATGGAACATGTTGATTATGATGTTGATACTTCTCCTTCAGTTCACTTCTTCATATTGCATTTGATTTTCTTCTGATTGTTTCAATGCATTGCTCATAGTATACTATACTATTGTAGGTGCATCATATGGGATTGTATCATAAGTGAACCTTTTTGTTCTTTACAGGTCGATGAAACTTCGGAATTTTCATTCAATCATCAAGCGTCGATAACAGGCAATGATGACTATGTTGTTGCTTATATGTTCTCCTTTCGCATCTTCAATAGTGCATTGTGCTGTTAGAAATGCATTGTCCGGTGTAGATTATATCCATGGATTGTGGATCTTTGATTTTAATTTTGAACGAAGAAATCAAACATGCATGTTGTAATATCATTTTTGATTCGCGAAATCAAAAGGAAACCTTGTAAAAATTAGTTTCACGAAATGAATAAAAGCATTTGAAATGCTATTTTGCTCAAGTACTCAATTTTATACTTCTTTACATCCTGTAGCATCTGAATGGCACTTGAAACCTTATAACTTCATTTAAAATGCATAACTGATATTCAATGCAAAAAGATAATGCGAAACAACATTTAAAATCCAATCTGCAATTCCACTTCATGGCAAATAATAATCAGCCAGCTCTATTTGAGTTGAGGGCAAAAATATGTAATAGGTACAATTACCAGTAGCTTGGGTAATAGTGTCAAGCTTATACATTGGCTATGTATGTTAGTTTTGTGGTCCAGATTCTATCTCAGAAAAAGATATCACTATAGGACTTTGTACATAAATTTGAGACTACAAGATGCATTCTACATTGGAGTTTCATAATGATATATGAAGGAATTTGGAAGATATGAATGTCAGTATTCTGATTTGAAGACTATAGTGAGTTTCTATACAGTACACTAATGTGGGAGATTCTGCATTTTCTCAGAATTTGATTATCATGCCATGCGGTGTTGAAGACAAGTAGTTTGATGTCGTCTAAAGGGGAATTCGTTGTGTTAAATTTTTGTGTTGCACGGGAAATGTATTGCATGTATGTTTGGGGTTTTGGTATATTAGGTCTAACTCTGGCCAACCTAATTTTGTATTAATGTTAAGAAGTCTTAATATGTGCTACGAATGATAAAGGGATCTATCTTAGATCCACGCTGACTATTTATATGCAAAGATGAATATGTTTTGAGGATAATGCCGATAGAGTTGGTTTTTTATTTGAAAATAAGGTTTCTCTAATTAGGCTGGCCTAATTAGTGAACATGGATGAATATATATGTATATATGTAAAACACATTTTAGAGAAAGAAGAGAAGAGAAGTGTGAGAGATACATGAAGATAAAAAAGAGAGAGTGTGTGTGATGTATATGTGCAAAATTGTATAGATGAGAAGACAGATGTGTTGTACATAGAAAAGTTATTCATGTATTGTGTTTCACTGGAATTGAACTCCAACACAAGGAAGGTTCATTCTATCTCAGTTCATTATTTGATAGTGAGCCATTCTCTATTTTGTAAATCACTTTAGGTTGTGGCCCTTTAAGGACAGTGTGTCCTGGTAGTGAGCCATTGTAATATTCTATATCCGAATATATTATATTGTGAGCTAACCCTCACCATGGTTTTTCCCATTTTGGGTTTTCCATGTAAAAGTATTGGTGTTCACATGTGTTGATGCATTGTCTTGATTCCATGCTTTATCTTGTTATTCTAGTTAAGTTAGTAATATCGTTTGGATAGATTTTATGTGAATGGTTTAATGGAATACTGATTCACCCCCTCCCAGTATTCTGGGTGTTCAAAAATTGGTATTAGAGCTTGGTTCCTCTAAAGAAGTCTAACATATTGGGGAAGGCCCTGAAATTCAAATATATGGAACACTAAAAATTTCTTATTCCTCCAAAAGAGATCTCTGTTGAGCGTACAAAAGAAAATGAAGATTTGAAGGATAGACTGAAGGAAGCAAATGAGTGCATTAAGAAGCTGAAGGAAATATTTAGAGAAGTGATAAATTAAAAAAAGTAGATGAGGATATTTCCAAACTGAAAGAACAACTAGAAAAGAAGAGAAAAATTGAAGATTGTTAGAAAGATGAAATTCAAAGGAAGATGGATGAATGTGCGAAACTTGAGCAAGAAGTAGTAATTTTGAAAACAGATCTGGAAAAGGAAAAAATACATGAGGAAAAATTCAAGACAAGCACTACAATGCTTGATGAGCTGATTGCATTTCAGAAACCCTCTATGGATTAAAGTGGTTTGGGATTTGAAGGACAAAGTTCAAAGGCGAATCAACCCCCTAACATGAAGACTCAAAGCAATGGTGGAAATACCAGAAGGATTCCTATTAGACAACCTAATTCTTAAAGGTACATATCTTTTAATGGTGCCTATTATTCTTGCAATAAGTTTGGACATAGGGAAAAATATTGTGAAAATAAAATGAAACAAAATACTTTATAATTCTCTGGTCAATGTTTGGAATGCAAGAGGATTAATCATAAAAATAAAGAATGTAGAAATTAGAAGTTGAATAAGATGATTTATCTAGTCAATGGCTACTGTTATCACTATAATTCATTTGGAAACAAAGCTAACCAGTGCAAATATAGATTGAATAAAGGAAAATTTGGATGAAATAATGTTGTTTGTTATATTTGTAGTAATCCGAAACACTTTTCTAGAGACTACAGAAGTAGAAATATGAGAAGTAACAATCCGATAAAAAGCTATGAACCAATCATTAAGATTGATTCAGAAGAGGTTAAGAAGGAAATGAAAAGGATTTGGAGAAAGGAAGGAGAATTTGAAAAGCAAGGAAAATCATAATCATTAGTTTTATATGTGTCATCCTTTGGTGTAGATAATCTTGTCAGAAATTAAATCTAGGTAGTGGCTAAGGGGGAGCAATAATCAGAAAATTTAATATCCCTCTTTGCGATATATGATGTCACGTCATGACACAAACACATTTTTAAAGTAATTAATTCATATTTCATGCGAAAGGAATATTCAGACACGCGTGTTAAGAATGAATTTCACAAATTTGAAATGATAGAAGTATAACAAATTTTGAGGATATCTACTTATGTTTTGAAGCATTTATTGCTGAAGCATTTGGGATTAAGGAAATAAATTTAGACATGTTAGGAAAAAATCATTCAATGAATGACATGTGTGAAGGAAAAGAAGTGTGTAGGGAAAGCTTGAAGAAACCAGAGTAATTCCATACAACAAAAATTCGGTTTTGGTTTGCAAAAAAGAGGTAAGTCACTATTGCTATTTATTGTTTCATTTGAATTACTTGTCAATTTTTTTTGAATGTGATGGATATACCTCGAATTATAGACAATTCAGTGAGACCGAAACCATAACTTAAAATGTACCTTGTTAAACCCCTCGAACTCGACCCCTTGGGTGCCTTTTCGAATATCCCTCTTGGTGTTATAGCGATTGAAGATGTTGGGATATACATTCATAGAAAATTGGAAGAATCTACCCATGGAAAAGATCGAATGTTATGGCTTGAAGAATTATCTGGAAACGACACTACCCTGAAACTGGAATACAATGTACTTATGAAAATGAAATTGGATGTATGGAATCAATTTATGGAATTTAGTAATGAAAAAAGGTGTATCAAAATGGCTCTTAGCTTGGGTGATAGTGTCATGCTTATAATTGGCTCTATACATCAATTTTTTGGTCCAGATTCTATCTAAGAAAAAAATATCACTACAGGACTTTGTACATAAATTTGAGACTAAAAGATGCATTCTACATTGGAGTTTCATAATTATATATAAAGGCATTTGGAAGATATGAATGTAAGCATTTTGATTTGAAGACTCTAGCGAGTTTCTATATAGTACACTGATGTGGGAGATTCTGTATTTTCTCATATTTTATTATCATGCCATGCAATGTTGAAGATAAGTAGTTTGATGTTGTCTAAAGGGGAATTTGTTGTGTTAACATATTTTTGTGTTGCACACACAATGGATTGCATGTATGTTTGGGGTTTTGGTATATTAGGTATAACTCTGACCGACCTAATTTTGTATTAATGTTAAGAAGTCTTAATATGTGTTACAAATGATAAAGGGATATATCTTAGGTCCACCCTGACTATTTATATGTGAAGATGAATATGTTTTGAGGACAATGCTAAAAAAGTTGGTTTTTGATTTGAAAATAAGGTTTATCTAATTAGGCCGACCTAATTAATGAACATGGATGAATATATATGTATAAATGTAAAACACCTTTTGGAGAAAGAAGAGAAGAGAAGTGTGAGAGATACATGAAGATAAAAGAGAGAGAGAGTGTGTGTGATGTATATGTGAAAATTTTTATATATGAGAAGACATATATTTTGTACACAGAAAATTTATTCATGTATCGCGCTTCACCAAAACTGAAATCCAACACAAGGAAGGTGCATTCTATCTCAGTTCATTATTTAGCAGTGAGCCATTCTCTATTTTGTAAATCACTTCAGGATGTGAGCCTTTAAGGACAGTGTGTCCTGGTAGTGAGCCATTGTAATAATCTATATCTAGATATATTATATTGTGAGCTAACCCTCACCGTAGTTTTTCCCATTTTGGGTTTTCCATGTAAAAATACTAGTGTTCATGTATGTTGATGTATTGTCTTGATTCCATGCTCTATCTTGTTATTCCAATTAAGTTAGTAATATTGTTTGGATGGATTTTATGTGAATGGATTAATGGAATACTGATTCAACCCCCCTCTTAGTATTCTGGGTGTTCAACAAAAATTCCATATGATTGTATGAAATTGGTATAGTTGTACAATTTGTTGGTGTTTTTTCTTATTGAACCTTGAAAACCTTCTAAAGGATGACCAAATATTATGCTCAAGGACTTCAAGATCAGGGGCCAATGAATGAGAGGTGGATTTAACACTTTTATCCCCTACACTTCAGGCTCTGTAGGACCTAGGTGGGTATCCCTATATGTAAAGAAGATAAGCTTCATATAGATGAAAAGGGATTGTAGGGATAGTTACACCCCTTGTTCTCATTTAAGTTCAGGTATGAAGTGGGAAATAGGAAAAAAAATTTAAACTAAAAAAGTAGGGAAAAAGTTTTTGAATATAAAGTTTGTTTCTGAGGATGGGGGAGGAAAAATATGCAAGAACAGTTCCTGCCTTGGGCTACAGAGTCATATGTTAGGAATTTTATGATGAAAAAACCGAACATATCTTGGGGGTCTTTTGAATAGATTATCACCTTGTGCTAACACAACCTACACAATCTTGATATGCAACTCTACTTACAAATCCATTTGAAAAACACATCGCCACTATCTTCATGCAAGCATTTACATCACTACTTGAATGATAAGAAAATAGATAAATAATTCAAACAAAAAATGTGTTTGAAGAACCTAAAATAACCTTTCTATTAAGATTCAAAAGAAATTACATTTCAGAGCTAGAGACAACTGCATATCAACATATATTCATATATGCCATAGTTACCAGATATAGACAATACCCTGGGACCAAAACCTCAGAAGCATGGAAAGGAGAAAAAAACTTTGAACCCTTACAAAAATAAAAAAACTTGCCTTTGTCTAGTTAAGGAATAACTCAAAAAATTGACTAGCCACAAACCCTAACCTAACTAGGGTTTACCCATGATTACAAAATATTTGCATCAAGAGAAAAATATGACCAAATCTTGAGAAGAAATCCATCATAAATGACCTTGACATCCATTCTTGGCTCCTATACAAGCAATGAAGAAAACCCAAAAACTCAGCAACAAATTAAAGAAAGAAGAGATCTTTTACATCTAAAGGACACCTGCAACCCATAAAGAAGCATGGGAAACACCTCACCCTAATGATATTTGATGAAAATAACGTTAAATACCATAATTTTCCTCCCAAAGATTAAATCAGATCACCAGAAGAGTCGCTGCAACATTAATGGTGTTCCCATGAAAACACATCAAATCCTCAAGCCCTCTCTTCCATCCTCCACCTAGAATTTAATTTTACCAAATGAAAATCCTAAAAGGAAATAAAAAATGATCCAAGAGGAAAACACCCCTTCTCCACTCAAGGAGAAATAATAAACAGAAAGGGGAAAGGAAACTACCTCTCCTAACCACCTAACCCACCTAACCAACTCCAATTTTCGTCACTTTTATGAGATGAAAAATTTAAGAGGGTTTTAAACACTAATAAAGGTATTTCCTAAGTAAAAATAACCCCTAACCTATATGTCTATCACCTAGGTACCTTTAAGGACTGTTAAAACATAATTTAAATCACATAAATAACTATATAAATCATAAGAAAATAAACATACCAAGAGATAACCCAATAAAAGTAAATAAATACTTTCACATATACACATGGTCACACAACGCATTAAACAATGTTTTACAACATTATATCTCATGACCTTATTTCTCCATATGAGATAAGGTCAATATTACATAAGGATAAAACAATGAAAGAAGCTATGTGGCCCCAACCACCATTGGAAAAATTCACCTATTCACTCAAAAAAAGTGTCAGTACATGATGCAGATTAGGGGTAGGTTCAACAACTCAAATTAGTCTTCATACACCTTCCAATGGTTTCATGAGCAACAATGGCAAAGGTAGTTTCTACACTTTGACACTATTGGCCATTTGACATTTTGGCCTTTCAATGATGGAAAACATTTCAATAATGTGGAACAACATATGATGATGGGCCAGTGATGTCACAATCCTTTCAATAGGGTTTGACAACCTCTCTATGTCTAGGAACAAGTTCAATGGTGGCAACATTGGCAAAGAAGTTCAATTTTCTCATTCAAACTTGGTGCAAACATCAACCAATGATGGAAATGGCTTCCCAATGGGTCCCGGTGTAAAAATAAAACTTTCACTTGTCACAACATTCATCAAACACAATCCAATGATCCAGTGCCAAAGTTTTGGCCAATGAATCACAATGAGGGTTTTTGACTGCAAACAAAATCAAAATGCAACATACTATCTTCTTGTTCTCCTTCACACGTGCAAACCAAAGCCCTAAATATTTCAAGGTGTCAGAATACATCAAGACAAAATTAATTACAAATTTTCATCCGTTCAGGGAGGAAACTCGATAAAAAACATTTTTATTGTTCCCAGTAACCCTAGGTAGGGTTTCTGGCAAGTTTCACAAAAACGTTGATTTCTCCCTCTAAACTTAATGAATCCTGATCAAAACAAAAACACAATAATGTTGAGAAATTACTTCACATGTTATAAACAATATTCAATCCGTACGGTGCACCAAATGTCCGTACAATGTGACAAAAGTTATAAGAATACAAAAAAATGCAAAAATACACATGCAAGAAAGAAACTTCAAATTATTTGTCTAACCCCTCTCCTCGAGCATATAAGACATATTTAATTTTGTAGAAGTGACCTCCAAATTTTTCTAACCATATTTTGGTTAGTGAGTTAACAAAACATCATTTTGACATTTGTTGCAAAAGTTGCTTGACAACTTTTTGCAATTTTGACATTTACATTTTTGCACTACCTTGCACCTAAAGACTCAAAATTGAATCCAAATGATGTGAAATGGACTAAAAAGACCTTATTAGCATGAAACAAACACCAACATGACAAAAATAAAAATGGCATTACATGAAACCAAGGGTGCGCCTGAAACCAAGGGTGCCCCTGCACCATACTCCCTAGAGGAGAAAAAGAACTCAAGTCCCACTTGAGTTTAGACTTGGAATAGTATATCCATGCCTAATAATATTAGCCTCAAACATCCAAGTAGCATCTTCAATAGGAAGACCCTTCCATTTGACTAAATACTAAAAATAGGCTTTGTTCATTGTCTTCTTGCGTGCTTTGGTGTCTAGGATAGACTCCAACTCCAGAGGTCTTCTTGGTGGAAGGTCTTGGACCCACTCATCATATGCAAATGCTTGGGAACCTGCATAATGACCTGCAACAACATCCCCTTTTAAAGGGTACAAAGCAAAATCTAAATCTTCAACCTTGAAATCAGGTACTCCTCTACTAACTCCAACTTGTAGCTACTCCATTTCTGCTTGATGGATTGCATACATTTCAATAGCACCTTGCTCTCCTTCAATAAATTGTTTCATTTTGACATTAGGTCTCTCACTCCTCAAGTGTGTAATATCAATAAGAGAATTTTTTCTTCTGCCTTTGTCTCTAACCATCATGGCATCAAGCATGGTCTCTTGATTAGTTTTACTACTCCCTTCTAAAATAAGTAAATCATATCTAATCTCCAATATCTCCTTTTGGAATGCTTGCAATGAATGTGTATATTCTTCACCCTCAATGGAAAAAGAAGAAGCTTGAGTGATCCTTTCCTTTTCAACTCCATCACTTCTCAAATTTGAAAGAGACCCTTGCATTACAACTATGTGATGTCTTCCACACTCACCCAATAATCCTTTCAACATGTCAACAGCCGGTTGAAGGGGCTTGGACTGCAAATCAACAACACAACCCATATCATCCAAATTTGTAGTGTTTAATGTTGCTCTCTCCTTTGGATCCACACAATGAGTGGCCTTTTCCTTATCTCTGTTCATATCAATTTGTAAAATAGAAAATAGAACCTATAGCTTGGAATTGAGCCTCTTAACCTCATCTTGTATTGGATTACCTTCACCAAACTTCCTAAGCAATGCAAAGATAATTTGGGCTGCATCCTCATATTCCAACTGCAAATGCTTAGTAGCTTTAATTACATTGAAAGGTTTGTCTTCCCATCCTAGAAAACCCTAAATGAGGACTAGTACCCCTCCTTGGAATGTCATCTATCATCAGATTAACATGCTCCTGCAACAAATCTTGAACCTCCAATGGTAACTGATCAACCCTAGTTGTTGTCATAACAGTCCTAGGTCTATTTATGCTTGGAAATCCCGTGTCTTCCTTTTCTATGGTTTGTACAAACTCCTTCCCACTTACCAACATGACACTAGATCCCATTTGTGAGTCTCGACTTTCTTCTTTTAAAGGTGTCAAAGTGTAAGAAATCCCATCCTTCTCTTTGGCATGGGTGTTTTTCCTACCATCATGAACTTCCTTTCTATCATACTGCCAAGGCCTACCAAGAAGCATATGGAAAACATTGATTGGAATTATGTCGCACAAAACCTTATCCTTATAACCTCCTATGTGAAATTCTACCCAACTTTTCTCATTCACTAGCACATTTTGTCCTTTATTTAACCATGATACCTTATAGAGAGTGGCATGAGGTAATCTTTACAACTTTAACTTCTCTACCATTTCAACATAAACCAAATTATTAGTACTACCTGAATCAATAACAACTTTGCAACATTTACCTTGGAATTTGCATGTAGTCCTAAAGAGTGACTTTCTCTAAGGTGGTTCCTTCTCCATAGGTACTTTGATCAGGGTTCTTCTCACCAGCAAGGACTCCCCAACTTCTGGATCAACATTGTATGATGGAGGATTGACACTTTCATTATCCTCACCTTGTGCAATTTGATTCCTCCTTTCATTTCTAAAAGAAGTAGATGATTTTTCTTCAGTGCATTGCCATACTTGGTGGCCTACAAATTTGTTTCATTTATAACATTTTCCAACGAATCCACTTGATCCTCCTCTACTCCCAAATCTGCCCCTAAAATCTAATCTCCTTCCCCCAAAACCGCCTCTTGAATCTGCTTCTTGTTCTTGAGTATTGCTTGTCTCTCCTTAACTCCCATGTGGCTGTCCTGAATCAACAAATGATCCTCTTCCTCTAAAATTCCTTCCTCTACCCCTAATTTTCTTTTCTTGTCTCCTCCTCAACTTATCTTTAGCCTTTAT
>VDFB02092349.1:0-17922 GCA_007258455.2 Sequoia sempervirens | reverse complement strand
CTCCTTCTCCAACTTCTCATTTCATATGCATGCATATTACTTGAAAATAATTCAATGAAATATCCATCTTATTAGAAACAAGTCTTTGACAATTATCTCAATAGTGTATATAAACAATCACCAACAACATGGTCTAGCTTGTCAAATAAAAAGTAAAAAAAAAATAAATAAATAAAACCTTGTCCCTTCATGTAGTGCAAGATTAATTTTTAGATTGCTTCATTTAGCATCACGAATAATCTCTATGAAATCGTTGTCCACGTTTATTGCATCTATCACTATAGTTTCTCTTCCAACAAACTTGGAGACAAATTTTGTTGCATTATGACAATCAACACCCAATACTTGTTCCAGGGGTAGGTTTAACAAACTAATTGCAACTGCCAATTTTCACTATGGGGGCAAATAAATAATGATTTTTCCTTCTCTTCACATCAATAAGTAAATGTGCTAAATCTAGAAAATGCCCTTTTGCCTTCATCGCCCAAGCCTATTTCTCCAACAGTGCATCCATCCCCTGTGTCTATGGATGTGATTTGTCTCCAACACAAAATGAAAGTACCATTTTATGGCCTTCGGTCCAACTAAATCCAAGTATCTTTTTAATTCCTCTATCTTTTGTCAATCTCCTTAATAGTTGAACTTCACTCCACCTACCCACTTTTGCATAGATGTTTGAGAGAATAACATAAGTCACAACATTTTTAGGATCCAAATTGAAGAGCAGTGTGGCTATAAATACTCCTAAGCTTATATTCATATGTAACCTACAGGCAGCAAGAAAACACATCCACACAACCACCACAAGTTTAACTAGTATCTTAATGATATAGTTTAGAGTGTCCCCAAGATAGCTATCACGGGAAAGAAGGTCGACCATGCACACATAATGATCAATTGTAGGTGTAATGTAATACTACTTACTCATGTGATTGAAGTATGTACAACCCTCATCCACTAAACCTCCATGGCTGCATGCACAAAGAATACAAATAAAGCTTACAATGTTAGGATATGTTTTAGAGTGCTTCATTAATTCAACTATTTTCAGGGCATCCTTGCAAAATCCATTTTATGCATATCCTACAATTATTGCATCCATGAGATGACATCTCTTTGAGGCATTCCATCAAAGAGTTTGTGTTCCTTATGTACGTTTCCATATTTTGCATACATGTCTAACAAAGCATTTCCAACCATAGTATCTGACAAAAATCCCCCATCTATTATGCTCTGATGGATGTTCATACCTTGCTCCAAAGCTCCCATTTTGGCACAAGTAGGGAGGATGCTAGCATAGGTTATGGAATTTGGCTTCACACCTACTAATTTCATTTGTTTGAAAGTTTCTAAAGCCTTTTTAGCAAATCCATTTTGTGCATATCCCGTAATCATCGTATTCCATGAGATGGCATCTCTTTTAGGAACTTTGTCAAATAGTTCACATGCCTTGTATATGCTTCCACATTTTGCATACATGTCTACTAGGGCAGTTGCAACTACAACATTTGACAAAATTCCTCTATTATTTATGCTTTGATGGATGTTCATACCCTATTCCAAAGCCCCCATTTTGGCACAGGCAGGAAAGATGTTGGAAAAGGTTGTGGAATTTGGCTTTATACTTGCCAATTGCATTTTCTTAAAAGTTTCTAAATTTTTTTCAAAAAATCCATTTTGTGCATATCTAGCAATAATCGTAGTCCAAGAGATAACATCTCTTTGAGGCATTCTGTCAAAAACTTCACATGCTTTCTCTATGCTTCCACATTTTGCATACATGTCAACCAAAGCATTTCCAACTATAATATAAGATGAAATTCCCCCTTCTATTATGCTTTGATGGATGACCATACCCTGTTCCAAAGCTTCCATTTTGGAATAGGCAAAGAGGATGCTGGAAAAGGTTGTGGAGTATGGCTTTAAACCTGAAAATTGCATTTTCTTGAAAGTTTCTAAAGCCTTTTCAATAGATCTAATTTGTGTATATCTTGCAATTATTGCAGTCCATGAGACCACATTTCTTTGAGGCATTTTGTCAAACACTTCAAGTGCCTTGTCTATGATCCCACATTTAGCATACATGTCTACAAGAGCAATTGCAACTGCAATATCTGAAAAAATTTCTCTATCCTTTATGCTTTGATGGATGTCCATACCCTGTTCCAAGGCTCCCAATTTAGCACAGGCAGGTATGATACTGGCAAAGGTTGTGGAGTCTGGATTTACACTTACCAATTGTATTTGATTGAAAGTTTCTAAAGCCTTTTCAAAAAGTTCAATTTGTTTGTATCTTGAAACCATTGCAGTCCATGAGAGCACATTTCTTTGAGGTATTTTGTCAAACAGTTCGCATGCCTTGTCTATGTTTCCACATTTTGCATACATGTCTAGAAGGGATGTTTCCACTACAACATCTAACAAAATTTCTCTATCCTTTTTGCTTTGATGGATGTCCATACCCTATTCCAAAGCTCCCATTTTGGCACAAACGGGGAGGATGATGGCAAAGGTTATGTAATTTGTCTTTACACTTGCTAACTACATTTGCTTGAAAGATTTTAAAGCCTTTTCAAAAAAATTGTTTTGTGCATATCTTGCTATCTTTGTATTCCATGAGATGACATCTCTTTTAGGAATTCTATCAAACACTTCACGTGCCTTGTGTATTCTTTCACATTTTGCATACATTTCCACCAAAGCATTTCCTACTACAATATTAGGAAAAAACCCCCCTTTCATTATGCTTTGATACATATCCATACTGTGTTCCAAAGTTCCCATTTTGGAAAAGGCAGGGAGGATGCTGAAAAAGGTTGTAGAGTCTGGTTTGACACCTACCATTTGCATTTCCTTGAAAATTTTTAAAACCTTTTCAACAAATCCATTATATGCATATCTTGCAGCCATTGCATTCCATGAGACAATAGTTCTTTGAGGCATTTTGTCAAATAGTTCACGTGCCTTCTCTATGCTTCCACATTTCATATACATGTCTACCAGGGCTGTTGCAACTACAACATCTAAAAAATTTCCTCTCTCCTTTATGATTTGATGGATTTCCACACCCTCTTCCAATGATCCCAATTTGGCACAAGCTAAAAGTACATAGGAAAATGTGAATTGAAGGGATTTGTGGATGCTCAACTGTTGTGCAAGCTATTTGATAATATGACAATGATTTCATTCAAATATTCATAAATGGATCAGAGACTTCTTCAAAATGCTCCTCAAATTTTTGGAAGGAATGATGGATTTATAGATTTAGAGGTGAAAATATGAATGGTTGATCAACCATTTGCACCTAATGATCAACTATATATGTAAATTATAATGCAATAAGGGTTACTAATATGTGAAGAATGTGTAGCCCTCATCCACTAAACCTGCATGACTGAATGCACCTAGAACCCAAGAAAAGCTTACAATGTTAGGATGTGTTCTAGAGTGCTTCATTAATTCAAATATTTTGAGAGGTTCCTTGCAAAATAATTTTGTACACATTCTGCAATCAATCATTTCATTCCATGAGATGACATCTCTTTGAGGCATTCTATCAAACAATTCAGGTGTTTTGTCTACGATTCCACATCTTGCATATATGTCTACCAGAGTATATCCAACTATAACATCCATGTATCTTTTAATTCCTCTATCTTTCATCAATCTCTTTACTATTTGAACCTTGTACAAATGTTTTAGAGAAGAACATAAGTTGCAACTTTTTAGGATCCAACTAGAAAAGTAGTGTTGCTGGAAATACTTAGCCTATATTCACTATCGACCTAACATTACTACATCGGGGGAAATCCCCTCATAGCTCCACTGATAGACCAATGAAAGCATATCAACAACACTAGAACATATTGGTGGAAGATAACACGTCCCACTGATGGGGCGATAGCATGCTTAACCATGAAAAGTGCATTCATTTTTTGCATTTTTTGTTTGAGTTGTGGGTTTTGTTATTCTCTCTTATTTCTTTACATGACAAAAATCTTTGTTAAATTCTTCAGAATGAGAGAAGAGCAGATCTGTGTGTTGAACATGCCAAGGTCCGTTGATGTCTAGTTGATGAGGTTCCATAAGCATGATTGGGTCATGATTCTCATTCTTCTAGCAAGTATTGGCATACTTAACCTCATAGATCCATTCGATCATTTTGTGGGGAAAACTATTTTGAATGACCTAATGTATCCTCTCAAAGAAAACATAGTCCCATTTTGGGTCATTCCAGTAAGTGTTGGAATCATTTCTTGTATATCCTTTCCATTCTATAATTTGTAGTAATAACAAATTTTCATAAGAAATATTTTACTGCATTTACTGCTACACATTTCTTCTTACAGGACATCAAATCAATTTTTATATTTAGCATTTTCTTAAGTTGATGAATAAAGAATCCACTTACATTTGTTGTAGATATTTTCAGCTCCATGTCTAAGAAGAAGGGTCTTAACTATTATCAGATACTTGTAGTAGTTGTACCATCCCCAACTTCAGGTTCCATTCACAATTTTGTTTTGAACTTTTCTAGGTTAAATTTTGTTTGTAAGAGGTCACACTTTTTTATGCTAATCTTATCATTATGGGGTAAAAGCACAAAAATATGTTACACTTTTGGCCAAAAAAGTAATTCTGAACGAATTACTTTCATTTGACATGTTTTTGGCCGAAGCCATAGGGTAGTGACATGGTGCCTACGTGTCGACACTCTTTCAGCAGAGTGACTTTTGGTTGAAATCTTCTCGACCAAAAAGGTGTCGAACAAAAATGTTGAAATAATAATAAAAAAATAGCCCAACCATTTTGAATGCTTGAGTGAAAGGGTTCAGGGCGAGAGCTCATCAGTCAATATTAAGACTAACAACACCCATATATACCTAGGTTCTATTTGAGGTCATTTTATGTATTCTTTGATTCCAGTTTTGTGTGCTCTATTTCATCTCCAAGATTTTTGTGATGTATTTGGAGTTAGGGTTTCATTGATTTTTTGAAAGAAATTATACTCTAACATTTTATTGGCTTAATGTTATGAAAATTTGTGTTGTTTGTGATATTGATGAAGGAAATACATAGATTTGGCTATGATAAATTCAGAAAATTATTAGATTTTTTTGTTTAAACTATTTTCTCTAGTGGATTAGAGATTTGGGGTTTTGTGAGAAAAGTTACATTGTATATATCTAGTTCCTAGGTATTACTAATTTATCTTGCTTAAACTATTCTTTGGAAGAAATTGAGGTTATTTTCCATTTCGGCCTTAAAAACTGAGTAAATCAAAAAGAATGTCCATGGATTTAAATGTGACCCATCAAATGGTAATTGTTTTCAATTCATAAAAGGTTGTGAATATTCTAAAAGTACTCGCATTTCTAATATGTACTCTAGTTTGAAGGAATGTGTGTAATCTCATACTTTCAATTTTCTCATATATTAGAAATTGGGATTGGCCTTGGGTTATTAAGCTTAAAGTATTCTATTCATTGCAAGCACATTTAAAGGTAAGACATACTACATAACACATTACTAGTTACTGGGGCATATGAATGAACTTCTATTTGGATGCAACATTTTATGTTGTTTCAATCCTTCCATCTCTAGACATACATAAAGAAAAATAATTTAAATAAAACTAAAACCAGAATATGAATGATTAAATAGACCGAGCTTTGGGATAGAAATTCTTAGCCAGTCAGAACAAACCCTAAGAGTAATGCAGTCCCATGTAACTTGAATACCTGTGTAGAGCTCAAACAAAGCTCAGGATGCATATAAATAGAATCAAGATATAAGATAAAACTCTCAAAGAAAAATAGGACAATAAGATGAAACATGCATTATATATGCATCAGATTGCATTTAATGAATCCACATTTGATTCTGAGAAAAAGGAATGTAACAATATTGTTGCTTACCCACATGTTTCTTGATTATTCTCTATTAGTATCACCTCTAAATACCATAAATGAAGTCCTTGTTTTTTCAACAATTCCCTATACCTGACAAATTAATACATTTTCACACTAAAGAATTCTTGTATTTATATAGAAACAAAAAAAAATAAAATGAACAAGCAAAATTTCCCTCTTTGGACATTCTTTAAATATTTGATATTTGTGAATAGAAAATTGCTCTGCCATTCTAATGGGTGTGTTAAGAACAGACATTTCTTACCATATACTTTTTCTTCCTTCATGCCTATTGTAACAATAGATTATTTATCGAGATTGATGTTATACTTAATTGATAGGTATGAGTAATAATAATGTGAATTCAGAGTGTATTGGATGTAGACCTCAACAAAATAAGTGTTGATATGACTATATGGTGGAATCTAGGTCATATGGTATTGGAAACATTAGGAATAGAGTAGGGTTGCACATCAACAATAAACTCTCTGGAAACTCATATCTAAACTATAGAGGTCATAGTTTGTACGACAATCCCTCAATGGTATGGCGGTTGCAAAAAAGTAGTGAATTAACCTTCTCCTTCTTGAAAGAGCTCAGTTTGAAAACACAACCTATTAGAAGGATTACAAAAAAACTTAATAACAATTTCTACATATGCAATACACTGAAATCTAAATGTTTAAAAATAGTGACTATAAACTAAAATTTGTAAGAAGAAACACTTTATCAACAATCATCATGTTTGAGGCATATTGTCTGCAGGGATGGAATAGTGTCCACAATCTTCTCATCACCTCTATTTTATTTGTTGTTCTCCTACTTTGTTCCACACCTTTATTGTCTAGTTTCTTGCTAGCTAATTGCCCACCCTGCAAACAACACAGTCATATATTCCTCTTGGGAAAAATGATGCACATTTTTTACTCATAGATTTGACTAATCATGGATTATATTTAAACTATTTGAAATGCAAAACAATATATGAATAAACAAAATTAATTTTGAATCCCAAAATATAGCAAACATAATATCATCTCACAATATACACATATACACGTGTATATGTATGTATGCGTGGACATGTATGTGTATGTACTTGAGTGTACATACATGTACACGTGTACACAATATATGTAAATGCATGCGTATGTACATACATACATTTTTCCTAAATATACATTTCTATAAATTCAAAATTGAAAACCCCAAATTTTTAGTTCACCATATGCACATGTACATGTATACATATATGTATGCATGTGTGTACATATATATGTGTATATGTGTACATGTATACATTATATACATAATGCACATACATGTATGTGTACATATATATCCACATGTGTATGTGTGTATGTATGTATGTAAATTATATATGTATGTGTATGTGTGTATGCATGTATGTATGCATATATATATACATACATGTATGTGTATGTATGTACATGCATATATGTGTATGTGTGTATGTAAATGTACATTTTTATGAATACATATGTATGAATGTATGTACTTGAGTATGTATGTACATAAATATATGTATGCATATGTACGCATGTGCATGTACATATATATATTTATGCATACATATTTATGTATATACATATATATACATATGTCATGTACATGTGTGTACATGTATGTATATATACATACATACATATACATACATGTATATACATGTGTACATACACACATGCACATATATGCATACATATGCACACACACACACACACACACACACACATATACATGTATATACATGTACACATAAATGTATATATGTACATACACAAATGTATTGAAAGTCTCTTTGGAGTTGTCAAATTTCTTATATTATCTAAGTTGTTACAAAAGGTGAACTATTGAGTTAAGTTCATTGAAGAAGAAAATAAATTATATGATGAAATAAAGGTCATTACATGCTTACAAGGCCAAGGATTCTAATCAAACATAGCATTCCTGAGGCCTAAATTCATCTTTCATGAAAGAAAAAGATGATATCAAAGGAGATATTGTGCCTAAAAAACATGTGCACAATGTTTATATTTTATTCCTAAGGAATTTATTTCAAAGAATTTTAGTTATTACTTTAATATGTTTTAAGTTATCGAAAAATTAAGGAAATGTTAACCTTTTTATTCAGTGTTTGATTTAAAAAATAATTGATTACAAAGAAAGGCTATATATGTGATCAATTGTAATGAAGAGCATTTTTTAATTTTGATCTAATTTTAGTATAGAGTGGTTGAAAGGATAAATATATTTTTTCCATATTTATTCTTGGTTGCATATTGCACACATCTATTATTTAATAGGTTCACATATAGATAGATATAAAGTGTGAACTAGATCTCATTAGATACATTTAAATTTAAAAATGTTTTTTAGTTTTGAAACTTGAAAATTTGACATTTAATTTAAATATATATATATATATATATATATATATATATATATATATATATATTTAGTTTTCAAAAAAATTCAATTTAAATTTGTTTATTTCATCATGTAATTTTGTTTTAATGATATGCAAATCTCTATTTATTTATATATATCATGGTTGATGAGGGATCTCATCATTCCCCTTGTTCTGAGCGAGAAGCTCAAACTAGATCAAATATATTTTAGGATAGTATTGCTAGATTAGACAATGCTCTAAAATGTTTAGAGAAAACAATTCACAACTCCCCCAATTTGGCTAATCAAGATATATTAGTCACTATTAGATAGGAGATTATTAAGATGATCGAGAGAATTCGATCATACAATCATTATGATGAAATCAACATCAAGCAGTTTTATTTTTCTCTTGCTAGGAGTGTTACTGGCATAATGAAACATAGAGAAGTTTCCAAATTAGTTTCAAGTGAAAATGTGTTATCCATGTTCCCATTTTATAGAGGGAAAAATAAAATTAGAGGATATGTGGTTATGAGGTGTGAAGATCCTCTTGTTGCGCCATTCATATACCCTAGATGGTTGGCAACACATCATAGATGGCCTCACAATGATGAGCTACCACTGCATTTTTTCAAACAATTATATGCATAATTTCATTTACATAGAAAGGTGGACTAAACATCTTATCCTGAGCATGTTGGCCAGGGTAAAGGCCATTTTTTTTACAAACCACAGTTTAGAACTTCAAATTTTCCACTGTCTATGGACAAGAGGGCATTAGTTGGCCCAAACCTTTTGGTTTTACCAAAATGTTTGGAATTGGTAACAATAGGGGAGACAGCAATAGGCTCCACTCAGAGTCAGATTTTTTATAACATTACCTCTATTATGACATAGATTGATCAGATTTCATTTGATCGAGTTGGTAGATATGTATTACGCCCGTGGATCAACCTTTCTCCCACTGAGGCTACATCTGCATCGTATGATCCATTTATTAGTGTCAATCTACCTACTCTTGCAAATGTCAAGCATATGATCCACATGACTGCGTAATATGTGTAGAATCTCAATTTTGGATTTACTAGCAACATATCAGGTTATTAGTGAGGACCATGAGATTTCTCTTGACAGGGTTCCAGACTTTATTAGACAACGATATCCTCATACACATACGAGCCATGGGGTGGAAAATATAGCTCAGGATATTCCACATCAGCCTACAAGATACCATGCGCATCGTGTTTCTATTGATCCTTTAGCTTGTCTAGGTAGTTTTCAGGATGTTATAAGTCACGTTGAGGCTACTGTGACACCTGATCTTGTCCATGGGACATATAGTTGGCTTCTTTTTGCCACTGATATTGTACATGCTACAGAGCCCCCTGTGATGTCTTTACATTCTTGTGATCTTAGTGACATTGGTAGAGCCATCAAGCAGGCACAACAAGTACTTTCAATTTATAATTTAAATACATATATTAAATTGTGTTCTAAAAAATTATATAATACATTTTAAAAACTTATAGTTGTTTAACTCTTCATTGAAATTGTGTGCTTGAAAATTTTAAGCAGTATGGTGATTTGTCAAACTTTGGAAATTTGGAGCATGATGGAAATTTCGCACAGTATGTAGATGAGATACTTTTAAATTTAATAAAAATAATAATTACTTGATGTTTAAGTTTGAACACATTGAACTCAAGTACATTGTAACTTTAGATAATTTTACATATATGTACTTGAACACATGTAGGGGTTGGGATGAGGCTCAAGACACAGATCGGGAGATCTTGGATCGGGACATGGATCCACACATCTTGGGTCAATAGAGTGATCGGTCCATGGATTGAGGGAGATATCAAACTATGGATCGAGGGAGAGATCGAGCCATGGATTGAGGGAGAGGTCGAGGGAGAGATCAAGGGATAGATGGGGCCAAATATTTGATGATTCTATTCATACCAGACATCCCTCTCTTTGAGATTTTTTTATAGTATTACATGTTTGAGATCATATTATTACATGCTGGAGACACTTTTTATGATTTATGTATTGAACATTTGCACATGTGTTGTACATATGTTTTATGGTACACATATATACTTGTTATGATTTACATGTCACATTCATACATTTATGTTTTATGGTTTGAATCTAGCTTTTTTATATACGTGCATTATTATGGTTTGATGTTCACTTACATTACATCTATAAATACATTGTACATTATTAGTTTATGGTTTTATTTATTTAGCAAGGAACAAGTACCTTTATTTAAATTTAAATTATGGTTTGTTCAAATGCACTTGTTGTACATATCTATTTACATCGTGAAATCAAAATGTTGTCCACTATCTAATGGTTGCTATTTGTAAATTTAAAAAGATGGACATGTACACAATTAATTTAAATAAATAGTTCAAATGAATTTTTCTTTAATAAATAGGTCAAGAAATAGAGAAAATTGAATGCAAATATGCTTGAGATTAATGCTATATTTTAAAGTAGAACATAAAAATGCAATTGGAAATAGATGATAGTTCTTGAATTCTTTAAAGCTCTAAATGTTCATTTTTAAAGTCATTCTAGGTTAAATACATTTAAATTGTGCATATATCATGCTATACATGAACTTAAAAGAATTCCATATAATATAATACACATGTTCATTTGAATTTGCATGCAAATAATTCTTGAACTAGATGATGAGCTATACTTGTGTCCAATTTAATGTAAATGAAATCAAATATCTATATATATATATATATATTCAAGTGTTCACTTAAGAATTCCATATAATTCAAAGAAAGCATGTAAGATATAAGTGGAGTTTAATGTAAATGAAATCAAATTTCTACTCTTGAAAGTTTAAGAATTCCATGTGGAACATTTATATATATGCAATTGGAAATTGATATATTTAAATCTTGAAAGTTATGCACATTTAATATAAGTATCTAGATTTTCCTAGATGACAATTCTATATAAATTAAAAATTGATCAATCCATATTTAATTGTATTGGAAAGATGGACCATTACATACATGGTCTCAGGCTATACATGGTAAACAAAGTTAAATTGATGCCAAAGTGTAGCTATCTCAAGCACGCCAAACACCATCACTATGATTCACTACAATGTTCATATATTCCAATGCACCTTGAGGTGAACAAGAAATACCAAACCAAGAGAACCTGGATACAATCTAACATTAACAAAATGAATTTAAAACTATAGTTAAAAGATAGGAGCTAATGTTCTTAAGAAAATTTGCATTAAAGATGAAATCAAATTATAAGGTTAAGTGATTTTTTATTAGGAGATTGGATTTGAAATGGATGATAGTCTAGATTAAGGATAAGGTCCCTAGATGTTGAAAGCTTTGGGTGATGACGAAAGGAAAATATGATGTATGGACTAGATTGAGACCAAGTAACCAAATTTTGATGTTCAAGTGATGATTTTTTATTAAGGATGGACATTGGATGTATGGTTCAGATGGATCTAGATGGATAATTTTTAAATGATTCTAGGATGATTATAGTTAAATGGGTTATTACTTGATAAAGTGATCTTAACTTGATGAAAATAATAAAATTAGGATGTGATGATTAGGATACATGAAAATCCAGATGATCATTTAAAATTATTGAATGTCATGCATTAGTAATGTATAAAAAATAAAGAAAACTAGAGACAACATTTATGTCTAGATTCTTCACCACTCCAACACCAAATCAACTAGATAATTATATAAGTTTGTGGAGTTGAATGTTCAAATGAAATGAAAGATTCATGTGAACTTAAGAATTCCATGGAACATTTAAATTTAAATGCAAAATTGGAACATAAACTACATTTTGTACAAATTATTGCACGCATGTATATATATATTCAATCTAGCTCATGTATATAAGTGGAGTTGAACAAATATTTAAATTCAAAGATTTGAAAGTGAAAGCTTAACAATTCCATGTCAAACATAAAAATACAATCAAGGAATCTAGAGATGATATAAATGAATTTCTAGAGATTCTTGAGTGAACTTAAAAGAATGAACCATGTCCAACATGTAAAAATGCAATTGGAAATTTAGATGATTTAAAGGAATTTAGGAAAAATGTAAATGAAAACATTTTTAAAGTCACTAGGTTTTGTATCAAGCATATATATGATCTAACATACATGTCACATTCTAAAAAAAAACCCATTCTAAATCATGTCACATGTCCAATCAATACAAATATATATTATCTAGATTTGGAGTCATAAATGTGTACATATATCCAAAAAACAACTTAAAGCTCCTGGTACATAAAATCTGGATCCTCTCTATCTTTAATTATCTCTAAAATCTTCTCATGATCTTCAATAGGCAACCTCCACTTTTGTTTGGCACGTCCTCTTTTAGGTAAAGTTTCTAAATTTATTTTTGTTGCCAAAACTAAGTGATTGTAATGTAGAACCTTTTGTCCTGGCCTATAATCAACAAATATAATACCATTTTTATCTATCTTTATTTGTTGATAATATGTGCCTTCAATAACGACTGATCCAATGGGATACTCTTGTCCATCACCATCTGTCATCGATTCGACCAATTTTCTTTTTGGTTGTGTACATCTTAGTAGATAGTAATCTACACCTTCCGCATTTTTAGGATCTACAACTACAACGAAAATATCTCCTGTACACACACCACATATATACATAAAGTAAATTATACATTTAAGTTGTAAAAAATTATATTTTATATTTGAAACTTACTTAAACATAGAATATATATATAAATCTTGATTTTAACTAAATTAATCAATTTCCATACCTGTAACAACTAAATCAGATACACGTTCGTAATCAACTGAATATAGTGGATCGTAGACATCGACATTGTCATCTTCAACAAAAGGAGGCATTGATATTAATTGTTTCATTTCCCATTGTGAAACATACCCATCTCTAATATTCTGACATTGATCAATATTTGCATTGTCCTCAATGCAATCAACACAAAAACATGATTTTTCTCTCACATTAATTGCATAAGGCCTACTACTCACCATTGTCATGATTTGATGCATATTTCTAATACCATGAATTGCTTAGCAATTATAAGGATTTGATCTATAAATATCTCTTTAAATTCAAACTTGAAAATTCAATTTGAAATCATGTATGTACTTGAACTTTGAAATTCCAATTTTTAACAAATTTTGACTAGACATGTACCTGTAACTTCCCAAAAATATAGTGTGTTGTGTGTTGAGTCACGAGTAGAAAAATGACTTTTGCACCATTCAACAATTTCATTTGCATTCCGTATGGCATTACCTACAAGTTACACACAAGTTGGCACAATTTTTCACCTATTACTTTCAAGGAACTTAAAAGAATTTAATTTAGTTTTTAAATATATATATGTAATCTTTTAAAAAATATCAAGCTAAATTGGACATATATATATGGTGAAAACTTTACATACTAGCAAATTCATGTTGACAAAGTGCATGCTTCACACATGCTCCTGCTCCATCATGCTCTCCATTTCCATGTCCACTCATAAAAATTCCACAAAAAATTGGTGTTGCATCTAGCATGTTGACTACTTAACCAAACAAAAGCTTTTGCAGACTTAAATTGTCCTGTGAAGTTACAAATAATTAAACACTTGAAAACCAAATTAGCTTCAAAAAAGTAATTATATATATGGATTTAAGCAATCAAACAATTTAAGTCTCAAAGTTAAAAGTAAATATAAATTAAAAATAATAATTTAAAAAACAATGTACTCATATACTAGCACATCCATCAGACCATGCCTAGTGTTGTTCTTGATTTATGCCATGTCATCTTAGGTCTTCAAAAATCATTTTGAAATAATGAGCTACATAGCTTCTATCATGATTCGTATCATCACTGATATAAAAGTGAACCTCTTTGATGATAATTCTATCATCTTTGCTACTTTGTATTCCATCAACCGCTAACTCTGCATGCCTTTAACAAACTCGTACAAAGATTGCAACTTGCTCTGAATGATAATATTGACTTTGGATCTCAATTTGAGGACTAAATGTATAGTTCTCAAAGAAATCTACAATAGAGAGAATACAACCTGGTGGAAAATAATTCTTTAAATCACGAAATTCCTTAGCTTGTCATCTTGCACCATGACAATGATGGATATGTGGATATATGATATTGCAAAATTTACTTATGAATTCATTGTAAGGCAATCCACTCTCTTTGAGAATAATTTTTTTGGCCTCAACTCCTGACTTTGTTAAGTATGTCTCATATTCAAATCTCTTCCAAGTAACTTGCATTTCATTATTGTCAACATGTAAAAGATTCTTCAAATCTCCACAATCATTACATACATTTTTTATACATTGAACATTGAATTCATCCTAATTTTCTGATTTTTCACATAGAAGAGACTTCACAAATTGTGTTGTGCTTCAAGGGATGGCTAAATTTCAATCAATTGTTGCCATAAAATTTATATATGATTGTAGGTGTAGATCAAATTCAACATGATTTCGACAACAAGTTTCACGTACTTCATTTAGATGTACAAATGATGGTCGTAATGTTTCAAACATCCTTTGACAAATCTTCACATTTGAAAATTCTTGTTTAAATGCTTCAAAAAGTTCACTTTGTGTTGTATCTATAAAATGTTTTGGATTAGAAATTTTTGTACCATCATCACCTATTATTTGTATAGTATCCCTTCTATTGGAAGAAACATGAGAGTGTGTGGTCCAATATTCAACTACCTATTTCTTTACATCTTTTGAAATTCTATCTTTTCAAGGAACCCTATAAATATTTACTCAATTTTTCTCAAATTTTCCATCTATTTCATTTCTCTTTTCAATATACCTTTGAATAGTTCTCTTAGAAACATTTAGTAATTCAGAAATTGCTTGAACTTGTCTTCTATGTAATAATTTCTTATTATCTAAAATTATAGTCATCAACGCTCTACGTGCAACACTTAAATCACTAGATTGACTCTTCTTTTCAATACATTTTAATGCTTCTTGCAGGTTTTCAACAATTGTTTGTTTTAAATCTAATGAACTTTTCCTATTATCAACCCCTAACAACTCCAAAACAAGGGTCATTTCTTTTCATCTAAATAAATTTGCAACTAATTGTGCTCTTCCAATTAGAGATTTCTCTTCAAAAAATTCATCCCATATTTTTTTAGAGTGTAATTTTAATGTGCTTTCAGATAATATATCTTCAAATGAAATATTATTGAAAAAGAATCTTCATCCATCTCTATCAGATTTTCCATACCATAGTCCAAAATTTTTATATTAGTACTAGGTTTAATAGTTTGTTCTTGTACCTATATGTCACCTTGATCATCAATATTTTCCATGGGTTGTTGTTCAGTAGATGTTCCTTCATCCACTTTTTTCTTTCTTTGTCTTACTCGTGTTCGATCATACTTCCTCGATCTAGTCCTTGGATTTTTCATCACAAATTGCACTCAAATTTGAATTCATGCCCACATACAAATTTGTACACACATGAGCTTTCCATGAAACATGTACAGGTAATATAGCATAAATATTTTAAAAAGCTTGTAACTAAATGCAAAACATAAACATAAAATATTTAAACAAAAGTCTTTAATAAACATAAACATGCAAAACATAAAATATTTTTAATTGAATAATACATACATGTGTATAAAATTCTATATAATTCTCAAATAAAATTATATATAATTCTCAAATAAATAAATAAAAAATAAACTTCTTAATAATGATATCTTTGATGTTTTTTATATAAATTTACTAATTTCATAAGTATGCTAATTTTATGTATATATATTGGAAATAAAAGTAAAGGTAAAGGTAAATTTAATAAAACATAGGTATTTAAGGAGGACATGTAAGAACAAGAATGGAAGAACATATAATTGGTGATCAATAGTAATTAAATCTAAGAATTTAAATAGTGAAAACAACAAATGCATTCATATTCAAACAATTTTAAATTAAATAAAATAAGTGTTCAATAAATAATGTAAATAAATAAAATAATCTTCTTTCTTATATAATTCTTTTATAAATATATTTCTTTTACAAATATTTCTTTGATGTTAATATTTAAAAAAATAAAATAAGTGTGAAAAACAACTTCAAATGCATTTTTATAAAACATAATTAAATTAAATAAGTTGAAGATCACTACAATTTTAAAAAATAGCTCTCCTAGTTGTCCAAAATGTCTTTCTTTGGTACAAGTCTCTAAAATTTATGAAATTATAACCTTCTTTAAATGTTGAAAATCCTTCTTTAATCTAAAATAGTCAAATATTTTGAATATCTATTATTTTGAATTTTCTTGTTGAGAAATTAGAAAGAATTTTTTTTTTTTTTTTTTTTTATTTCAGTCATTTTCGGCTAAGTTCTTATCGACCGATAGCTTTTTAGCCGAGCTAGTACTGGCCGAGAGGGTTTCGGTCGAAACCCTCTTGGCCGAAAATGCCTAGTTGGCATCCTACATGACAACCAACTCATCATTTATCAAAATTTTATGAAACATTTCTTTGACATAGTATTTCTCTAGTCAAATTGATCTTTCTGCAAAAAATAAAAATACCCTTTTGTAGAGCTTGAAGTGTAGAATCCAAATATATAATTTTTATAATATTTTGATTAGTTTTAATATATTTTATTTTTAAAATAATGCAAGTACTTTTTTTTTTTTAAAAGAGGCTGATTAGATATTAAAAAATAGTAAAACTTATTAAAATGTTTTAAATCTTATATGGGGCATAAGAGGAGAGAGTCTACTTCAAAAGGGTATGTTTTGTTTTTTGAAAATGATTAAAAAAATTGAAATTAGTTTATGGTCCATGAAAACTATCAAATTTTGACATGTTTGATTTTAAACGCGACATGAGAAAAATATACATCAAAGATGTGATTTTTTCCATGCACAAAGTGATATTGAAGCCTTCACTCATTTCAAAAAGAAGGGAGAAATAAAGTTTTTTTTAATTTGTTTCTTTATGGCCTATGAAGTCACTCTTTTATGAAATTTTTAGCATTCCAAAATTTGTCCTTAAATTGATAAAAACATAATAAAAACTTTTTTTTTTTAATTTTAAAAATTATAGGAATAAACTACACCAAAAGTTCTACATTTTATTAGTTTACACCATTTTGAAATTGTAACATAAAGACTAATTTCTTTTACTTGGTCGGTTGAGAATTTTTATGTTGTTGGCCGATTCCTTTATAAAGTGTGACATAGGTTTGGGCTTTTACCCTATGTCTTTGTGCATGGGTTTTTTTGGTAAAGAAGATGAACATAAGGCATAAATTTTTTTGAGTTCTATTGAGTTTTCCGGTTTTCACCATCTTTTACAAAAATTGTGACACTATTTTTCTGTTTCTAGGAAAAGGATTCTTTAAGTACTTATTTAGTTTTTTGGCTTTGTTGTTGCTTGTAGTTTGAGGCAACATGGGCATTGACAAATATAGCTTCAGGCACATTTGATCATACTCGAGTAGTCATTGACCATGGAGTAGTACCAATTTTTGTACAACTCCTTAGTTCTCC
>VDFB02092346.1:0-12459 GCA_007258455.2 Sequoia sempervirens | reverse complement strand
TTTCCCGCTAATTTGGCAACCTACCCGTTTTTCCATTTCCCCCCGCCCACCAAACCCATATGATACATTTCTAAATATCTGACAAAATATGTTTAAATATTCAAAATAAATAACATGGGTTTTCGTACTCACCTTGCGGGGCACCGCGAAGTGGGTCCATCGTCTCCGCAGCTCATCTACTCGGTGAACGATCTCGGTGTCATAATCTCGCGGCATGGTTACTCCATCTCCTCTCCCTCTTCTTCCTCCTCTTCTCACTTGCTACATTAATAATGACACCAGGTAGTTCTTCAAATTACCTTTTAACCCCCTCCCCCCCCTTTTTTTTAAATAAAAGGTATTTTTTACCTTTTATTTACCTTTTTTTCCTTTCAATTAATCCCCTTCTTTCCCAAAGCCGCTATTTGCAAACTGTACGTCCAATCAACTCCGTTCAAAAGACAAAGTTGCTTAGTTTTTCGCCCTCTATCCAACGGTCTCCTCCATTTTATCGAAGTCATCCGGCCCTCCTTTTCCTCTAACCGCTCTCTCGGTATACCTTTATCACTTTCTTCCATCCATTTGAACCCAGGCACTGGGGCATCCCTCTCCTTCTCTTTCAGGTTGGGGCATCAATCCCTATCCCTTTCTTCATCCCCAACATTTATTTTTCTTCGAAACATTGTTATTTTAACAATATTTTGAAGAGGGGCAAAATGTAGACACCCAAATTTGATCACTCCCATATGATCAAATTTCCCCCTTTATTCATCAATTCTGTCAATATTAATTTATATTGCACTTCTCACATAAGACTCTTAAAGTGTTTAATTTAATAATTAAATACTTTATTTGGTGCTTTTATCTTCTCTAAATTAAATAAATACACCAATTTATTTAATTTAGTCATCCTAATCTATTGAATTAAAATCAATTTAAAATTCCTCTTTTCTCACTCCTTGTCACATCCTCCATAATCCATCTCTAATATGAATTAATTTAATTAATTCATATTTAGGGTGTGCATCCTCTTAATCAAGGATTAATGTCACATCCTCCTACATTTGCCACTTGCCTCTAATCTTCCATTAATTATCATAATCAAGTATTTGCATAATTTTAATCAAAGTCATTAACCATTTTTAGCACCACTTTTTGGTCAATCTTTCTATTTTTCCTCTTTTGACATTGACCCTCTTTCCTATGAGAATTTTTATTTCTCATTTATTCATCCTATGTCTCTCTCTCCCCATGAATTTTAATTCACATTTTGTCTTTCCAAGGCTTCTAGAATATTTGACATGTCACCTCATGCACATGTGACCAATTCCCACCTTTTTGGAGACCCTCTCTTATCCTTTAGACTCTCCTAAGAATGTGAATTTTTAATTCACATTTATTCTCCAACCACCTCTCCTTTTCCCATGGAGATTTTTGAGGAATTCCAAAATTCCTCAAATGTCCCTTTCACTCTCACTTGGGGACAACAAATTCCTTTTTGAGGAGATCTTCTCACTCCCCAAGGTACTTGGAAGGTACTTGTCCTTCCTCCACCTCATGTACCTTTTGGCCACCTCATTTACACCTCACCTCCTCTTAGCCACTTCACCATCCACATGTCAAGATGTGAGGGCTTGTGAGTTCTCAACCCACCATAGCCCTTCATCTTGACCTTGTTGGATCAATCTCAACCGTTGAATTCTCTAGAGAATTCAAATTCTCCTATAAATACCCCCTCCTCAAGGGCATTTTAGGACACTTAGCCATTTTATAACTACATGCTGCCATTTTGTGCACTCATCTAGCCTTCAATTACATTCACTTGCATTACATCCAAGCACATAGTCAAATCCTTCATTTTAGCCACATCAAGAGCCATCAAGGAGCATACATATCAATCCAAATCAAGGGCCAACCAAGGAGTTTTAGCTGCAAGGAGGAAGGTATAATCATTTATCTTCATTTGACATTTTCCTCTTTGTATTTTCAAATTCCTTAGGCTAATCTTGAGGTGTTTCATTATGTTTTCCATTGCATTTTAATTGCTTAGAATAGGTTAAACATCTTGATATAACAATATATATGTATATATATATATACATACATATACATATATATATGTGTATATATGTATATATACATATATATGTATATATACATATATACATATATATATGTATATATATGTATATACACATATATACACATATATACGTATACATACATATATATATATATATATACATACATATATACATAGATATACATATATACATACATATATACATACATATATATACATACATACATATATATACATATACATACATATATACACACACATATATATATTTTCAAATTATTCCTTGTAGAATGAAATTTTCCTTGTAAAATCCACATATTTTTCAAATTTTAAGATTTCCCTCACAACTTCATATTAATTTTGGTATTTGACATACCATATAGTAGTTTCTTCCATCCTCAAGAAGAAATATAGGTTTTTAAGTTTGAGCAATGAAATTACTTGCATATCTACTAGTTCTAGATGAAACTTCACTTCATTGAAGATTTTTCATCGTTATTTCCTCTATCAAAATTCATATTAGTTCATTCGAATCCCTTCATCCTTAATTAAAATATTTGATAAAGTTTCTTAAAATTATTATTTTTATTATCAATCATATTTATTTCCTTTAAATCTAAACTCTATGTGCCTCATAGTGAGAAATAGAAGTGAGGATATTTGTAGATGATAATGCCAACATGTCAATTAATATGATTAATTGGACTCATACTATGCTCTCACCAACATTTGATTATAAAAAAGAGGATTATTTCATATGAGATTCTCTACTCATTTCTTTATAGTGAAGTGGAGTGGTTTTAGCCACTCACCAAAATAGAAATTAAAGAGGAGAATAAATATAATTTTTTTGGATGTGTAAGCATTAAATTTTTAATATTAAAAAAATATTTAAAATTAATAGTGTAAAGATAATTTATATAATTAAGAATGATAAAAATCTCTCACAAATAAAACAAAAGAGACTATCAAACACAAATTTAGATAGGTAGTGTAACCTTCAAAATTTCTAGAGAGCTCTAAACTCTAACAACAACCTCTAATATGTTGAAGAATATTTCCTTCCTAATGATACACACTTATTTATTACCACCATCTAATGTCATGCCTAAAATTTCATGTTGATGCCATGTTGTATTCTTATTCCAATTCCTAATTCCATTCTAATTCCATTTTTTATTTACCATTGCTAATTAATTAGATAATTCACATTATTTAGTTAATTAGACTAATACTTATCTATTTTTCCTAAAATAAATAATAAATATATTTTTGTTTATTCTCCACAAATAAATTAAGAAAATAATTAATGAATAATATTCTATCACAACCCCCCTCATTCTCTTAATCATAATGAATATATATTTTTGATTGGTGAAAGTGGTTGTCAAGGGCCACACCCTCTGGAGGCCACAAACGGGGGACCTCCTCCTTGGTATGACCACAATTGAATAGTCCAATCCTCTAAGCATGGTAGCCCAACAAGAGCACTAGGACTATGAGCACACTAGTCCAGTGAAGCATTGGACCTCAGGTATGAATGCCTGACACAAGGCATGAACGTTATATTTAGCAACCTCAATGTTGCGGGTCAAGCTTGCAAACATATTGAATCAACGGAGGTGTAGTGCCTACGATCACAATGGCCCAACAGAGGATTGAACCTTGGTGGGAACAACAACAATGCAACCACTTAACCATCACACTATGGGATGAACTCCAATCATAATAAATATTAATCACTAGTTCATAATAGCAGGAAATAGAAGAAGTGAGGAGATTTGTAGAGAATAATGATAAAAAATAATTTGATATGATTAATTGGATCCAAACCAAGCTCTCACCAATTGTTGATTGTAAAAAAAAATATTTCACATGACATTCTCTACTCCATTTATTGACAATAAAGTAAAGTGGTTATATGCACTCATCAGTAGTGTTAAGCCACCTTGAATTTCATAAATTTTTATTGAATTTGATGTTAAATGATAATGAAGCTATGATAGAACAATAGTATTTGTAAAATATGGCATCCTTGTGATAGTAATAGGCTTTGACAATGTTTACATTTTTTTTTTGATGATATTCTACTTGAGCTAGTGATGGACTGTGCATCTCAATTATGATAGACTAGTATTAATGATACACATGTAAAAATAAATTGTTACATGAAATTAATATTCCTTATATTTTTATAATTTTGAGTGAAGTTGATACAAAGTGACATGATCTCCATTTTAGCTAATGTTGAATCAAACACCTAAAAAATTTAATAGATGCATATAGATAGATAATTATAAATTTATAATTGAAACCTCCATTTTGTTGCTATTTATATGGAACATTATTTTAAGATTATTTTTTCACAAAATTCTCTTCAAAAAATTTCAATCAAAAGACTTATGGGAAAGGTATTTAGTGTAAAATCATATACTTATAAAAAAATATTTGTATATTTAAAAAAATATTTAATGTGTATCTTCAATAATATGGTGTTGTATTTTTATAGAAAAGAGTGGTAATATATAAATTTAGTGCACATGAATTTAATTATTTTGAAAAGGAAGGTGAAATTGTAGCTGAAAACTTGTAAACCCATGAGATTGTAGATTTAATTAAGTGTTCTTTGTCACAATTCTTTGTGTATGATTATCTGTTTAGATCAATTTTACCAATTGTAGAAAGAGACAGAAGATTGTAGAAGATTGAGACAAGAAGATAGAAGTGACACAACATATACGTGGAGAAACCCTTTCGGGAAAAAACTCCACCACCAGAATCAATAGTGCTTGTATTATTTAACCTTAGAACAAGATTACGATAATACTGTATCAATCCATGGTTGATATGATTCCTTGCCTTCAAAAATCCTTCTTCACAACCTACAATAAACTCTCATGGAACTCTCATACACTTTCTGCAACACAAGATATCAATTCATGCCATGTGACCAAGCATGAATCCACACATCCCAAGCCATGCTTCAAACCCTCACACATGCACAAGCTCAACCTACTAACCTGCAATCAACTCTAACGCACTTGCTTCAATTAATAGACAATTAATGAAATATAAACTCATAAGAGTTGTACAATATAAGAGTATAAATCTCCTCACAAAAATCTACACCTATATTGTGCAATTAGTGTTCCACAATGTAAAGAAAAGTCGAAAACAAAGTCTTCCTCAATTTAGGTGCCTCAAATTGAACAATTAATTGATCATTGGTCAAGAAAATATCTTGCAAGAATCACTTGAAAGTTGGCACCCAAGAATGGGCCCACTTAATTGAGCCTTGTAAATATCTTCTCATGCAAAAGGTGTTAACTCAAAGATGCCAACTTGGGCACCCAAGGGGTGGGTCCAAGTCAATCTTAGTTAACTGAAACATATCTTCCACAAATTCATGCAAACAATATGCATGATTGATCATCCCTAATTTAACTGGAATGTATCCACCTTATCTCACATGCAATCCAAAGTCATTAGTCATGCAACTCAATTCAGCTTAGCATTCAACTAAACTAACTACATGCAACTAAGATAACTCGAACCATAACTAAACTGCACTAAAATGAACTCAATTAAACTTCACTCATGTAAATATCAATCCCTAATTTGTAGGATCTTTACATGCATTACTCAAGTGTTAATCAATCCTCCAAATAGTTAACTTGAAGCAAGGTGGGTTCCACCTTCCATGTGGGCACCCATGTGCTCCTATCTTGTAGGAGCTCTTCTTGGATGTCTCCACATGTTCCTATCATTTAGGAATAATCACAAATGTCAATTTACATGTTCATTTCATTCAAATTTAATCTCTTTCTAATCCTAGTGTTGGGGAACACTTTCCAAGGACTTAGGAGATGCATGAAATATGTTTAGGATTGCAATTAAATGGCAATCCTATTCCCAACATTCTCCCACTTGACATTATACATTGCAATTATTCTAAACAAGGAATAATTATTATACAACCTTTCTCATCAGGTCTATGATGGACTCACATCCATTTCCAAGTGTAGGCTCCTAGTTATTTACTGTTGATTTTTTTTTTATAACAACTAACCATTCCAACACATATCTCTTAACATTATAAATATCTAGCCTAACCCAAGTCTCTCTACTATCCATAAGCACCCACCAATCAATCCATGCTAACTTGAAATGCAACCTGCATAATCATGAAGCTCCAAGCAATGATTAATATTCAAAACCAAAGATAACTACATCCTCTCCAGAGGAAGAACAATTACACCTTTACCAAAGACTCTAAGGGTCCTTTATGAAACAAGATGTTATAACCGTATCCTACCAAAGCTCCCACTGAATTATGATACTGAGCTTTACATGAAAACAAGATAAATGTCAAACCATCACTGTCAAAAGCTCCCACTGAAACATGTAGCCAAGCTATCCATGACATCATGATAACCATCTCCTAAATGAAGATCATCCATGGCTTCAACACAATCGAAGAATCTGCTATAAATGACACAACTCCCAAAAGGTCAAGAAAACCATAATCTCTAAACCAAGAAGATAAAACACACTTATTTTACAAATTTCTAATAACACAATAGTAAAAGCTCCCATTATAGCCAAAATACCTTCAAAATTTTAAGATAAAAATGTCCCAAACTCTACCCAACCATTAGCTCTGATACCAAATGTTGAAAATGAAGGTGAAATTTTAGCTTAAAACTTGTAAACCTATGAGACTGTAGATTTAATTAAGTATTCTTTATCACAATTCTTTATGTATGATTATCCGTTTAGATGAATTTTACCAATTGTAGAAAGAGACAAAAGATTGTAGAAGAATGAGACAAGAAGATAGAAGTGACAACATATACGTGGAGAAACCCTTTTGGGAAAAAACTCCACCACTAGAATCAATAGTGCTTGTATTATTTAAACTTAGAACAAGATTACAATAATATTGTATCAATCCTTGATTGATATGCTTCCTTTCCTTCAACAATCCTTCTTTACAACCTGTAATAAACTCTCATGGAACTCTCATACACTTTCCACAACACAAGGTATCCATGCATTCTATGTGACCAAGCATGAATCCACACATCCCATGCCATGCTTCAAAACCTCACACATGCACAAGCTCAACCTACTAACCTACAATAAAATATGATGCACTTGCTACAATTAATAGTTAATTAATGAATATATAAACTCATAAGAGTTGTTTAGTATAAGAGCATAAATATCCTCACAAAAATCTACACCTAGATTGTGCAAGTAGAGTTCCACAACGTAAAAATAAGTCAAACCAAAGTCTTCCTCAATTTAGGTGCCCAAACTAAACACTTAACTGATTGCTGGTCAAGAAAATATATTGCAAGAATCACCTCAAAGTTGGTGCCCAAGAATGGGCCCACTTAACTAAGCCTTGTAAATATCTTCTCATACAAAAGGTGTTAACTCAAAGATGCCAACTTGGGCACCCACGGTGGGTCCAAGTCAATCTTAGTTAACTGAAACATATCTCTCCACCAATTCATGCAAATATTATGCATGATTGATCATCCCCACTTAACTGAATGTATCCACCTATTATCTGTCATGCAATTGAAGTCATTAGTCATGGAACTCAAGTCAACTCAAGTCAACTAACATTCAAATGAAACTAACTACATGTAACTAAAGATAACTCAACCATAAATGAACTGAATTGAATTGAACTTCACACATGTAAATATCAATCCCTAATTTGTAGGATCTTTACATGCATTACTGAAGTGTTATCAATCCTCCAAATAGTTAACTTAAGGAAGGTGGGTTCCACCTTCCATGAGGGTGTCCCATGTGCTCCTATCTTGTAGGAGATCTTCTTGTATGTCCCCACATGCTCCTATCATTTAGGAATAATCACAAATGTCAATTTACATCTTCATTTCATTCAAATTTAATCTCTTTCCAATCCTAGTGTTGGGAAACACTTTCCAAAGACTTAGGAGATACATGAAATATGTTTAGGATTGTAATTAAATGACATCCTATTCCCAACAAATCATATGAATATGGGATATAATTAATGTAGACACATTGGATTGAATTAATCCAAGTGAGCTTGTATAATAAGAAGTTTTATACAAAAAATTCATCAACATAAAGAATTATCTCAAAGGTCATGATAGAAATATTAACATTTCATGATCTATACAAAATAATCTTGTTTGATGGGTAAAAATAATTTTGGCTAGTGACCTACTTATGAATTACATAAATTTATTAAATCACGTGAAATGTAGTATATGGGTACATTCTTGTGAAAAAGGGGTAGATCAATGCTTATTGTTATTATACTCCTTGGTAGTTGTAGAGTTAATCCAAATGGTTCATTAATGAAGGTGGACATAAGAAATATATATGATCATAGAATGATCATAAAGTAAACATTCACAACCTATACATTTTCTATATGGAGGGAAACTATAGATTTCCAATCAATATTGTCCCACTATGTATTTTCAAATTATATAGTAAAATTTATCTTGAAAGTAGAAAATAAATTAGAGAGTTATCATCACATGTCAATTAGGGTGTCTACTAGAAGTAACATATATGATCTTAGTTTATGTGTATATATAGGATTTGTAACTAAAATAATTTCTCAATATGGTATAGGTAAACAAGAAGCATGCTTTATGTTTCTAAAACTCCCTTTCATAGAATGCACTAGATCTTTCTTTTACTTGACTATTAGATGACGTGCATCCTATAATGTACTTGATTGGATTATAATGATGATTCATCTAGAAAAAAACATCATTCATACATATATGAAACACATCATAATATTATATCATTTGTATATAGTAGAATTTGCAAGATCTTGGCCATATTTGCATTGTAAAAAGTATTAAGTATACTAACAACTTTGAGTTTGACCCTAAAGTATTTCAATTCTAGATAAAAACTTAGCTAAATATGAAATTTTTTTGGTAGAAACCATTCTGCAACATCATGTTTGACATTGGAATGAACTAAGAAGTCCTTATTAAAAATTAGTAGAGTACCGAGAAATAGATATCATGCATAAAATATAAACTATTTACCTATTTGTTTAGAAACTATTTATGCTCACAATGAAGGCCTTGAAGATTGTGTTATTGATGATAATAAAAAATGGATGAGTGGTAGATTTGGTTTAGGTTGTCTCTACAAAAAGATGTAGAGTTATTTGAAAAATGAGCTTCTTGGTCAATGATAGTTTGAAATGGACTATGATTGAAATCAATGAGAATTTATAGATGTTTACAAGAAACAACCCCATAGTTCATAGAGACAAAATAGCTAGTGTGTGATTGTAAAATGTGTAAAGTGAACAAGATCACACAAGCAATGAAATGTATTACATGAGAGATTTGAATCATAAAACTAATCTAATTGTAGCAAAACAAATATCTAAAACCTTTCCATTGTTCTCTATTATCAAGGATTCATTAAATCATATTGGCTCTCAGATTTGTGTATGCAGTATGCTTGTTAGAATGACAACTTGAGAAACGAGATGCTATTCAAAATGCAGGAATCTAGTTCCTACATGATTTAATAAACTGTATGATAATGCTGAATGATGCTATGATATTAAAGGATGCAAATGATAATGGTGATATGACAATGGATATGATACTAAATTATATGATGCAAATGTTGTATAAAAGCTAAGGTGATAATGGAAATGCAAATATGAACTAAGACATGATTCTAAACTAGAATGATAAAACAATTCTAAATGCTAAAATACTAAACAATGCTAAATGCTCAAACTCTAAATGCTCTAATGTTATTCCTGCATAATAAGTTTACTCAAAGATGTGATGTTAAATGATGTAGAATGGGCTTGTATTTATAAGATTTCCAAAGCATCTTGTGATGTGGTAGCAACCAATGGTCAAGATTTCAACATGAGAGATGAATGGTGGAGATGGAAGAAGTTGGAAGGAATCATGGAAGATGTTCCCTTGACCAAGGGAAACATACCAAGTGTATGAGGGAATAAAATGTGTGAGATTGCCAAGTGTCCAAAGTTTGTTTTAGAATTGGTTGAGAATAATGTAATTTAAATATTAGTCATGTTTAAATACATGTGACATTTGATGATGTGGCCAAAAAGTGTTGTAGACATGTGACTAAATTTGAATTTTAAATTATTCAAACTTAGTAAGAAGATATTTAATTAAATAAAAAAAAATTATAGACATTTGTTTATTTAATTAAATTTAAAAGAATGTGGTTTAAGATGAAGAATTTAGAAAAGTGTGAACTATATAAATAAATTGAGAATTTATTTATAAGTAGATGAAATAAAAGGGGGTCATTGATTAAATAACTAGTATTTAATTAATTAATTGTCTTGACAGATTTTAGGTGTATGCATTTTTCCCCTCTTTGAAGTAATGTGTTTACACATTGCTTCAAAGAATAATTTATTGTTAATGTCAATTTTTTTTTTCGATGCCCTATATGCTGATTTTTAGGTGATGACAGATATATGCCCCCTCGAGAGATAAATCGATGAATTTTTGATTTTTTTTTGAAATTTTGATGATTTTTCAATGATTTCAAAATTTATTATTCATAAATGATTTATCTCTTGAAAAATGATGTATAAGTCACCGGGTGATGAACTAATCAATTAATCCCCTTTGGAAAATAAAATAAATCAATGCCACAAAAAATCCCACTTAATTAACCTTTAAAAGGTTAAAAAGGTGATTTAAAACTTTATTTGTGCATTTGTAATTTGGACATTTGAGAGTGATTGAGCAATCTAGCAATTTGGAGTAAAATGGTGATCCCCTACCACACACATCGATTTGAGTGCGTCAGACGTCACAAATGCCTGACAACATACAAACCTCTGGTATGTACCCCAAAAAACCTCCTCGTAAATTGTGTAATTCATTTTCACGCTCTTTTTCCATGTTTGAATTCAGTTTAAAATTTTCTAGTGCATAGAACACCTGATGTAGTGCATAGATTAACTATTCTAGCACATCCATGAGTCTAGCACATAGGAATAGGATTTTAGTGCATGGGGTCAATAGATTAGCGCATAGGTTCATGTGGCGCATAGATTTCCTGAAATAGCACATCGAGTGAATGTTGTGGTGCATAGGTGCATTTAGCGCTTAGGTGAATTGAATTAGAACATTGATGAGATGGTGTAGCACATTGGATGATTTAGTGCTTTGATAGAGGGGTTTAGCGCATTCATCAAATTTGATGGTGCATTCATTTGTTTGGCACATTGAAACCCTATTTTAGTGCATACATGAAATTTTCTAGTACATAGAAAGACTGTTTTAGCGCATAGATGGAAGAATGATGAATTTTTTATTAGACTCCCCAATTTTGATGAGTTTTGATCATGTCAGCCTTTGATTTGATGATGATTGATGATTTTGATTGATTAGATGTTTTATTGATCTCATGATATGTGAGATTCAATGAGTGATATTGATAGTTAACCTTATGATAGGCAATGATCAATGATAGTTTGATTGATTGATTGACCTCATGATAGGTGAGGTACATTGATTGATTGATAAACCTCATGATAGGTGAGGTTGAATGATAGATTGATTGATAAACCTCATGATAGGTGAGGTTGAATGATAGATTGATGCTCATGAGATTTGATGAAAGGATCACCAGAGCTAATTAGATTGATAGGCTAATTGATTTTGATTGATTGACAAGATTACTGATTTGCGATATTTTGTGATGATAGGAGCCTTTGACGAATTTGCAGATTCAAGAGCATTTCCCTAGGACATGGGAGTTGATTCCACACTTGGTGTAGGCTGAGGTAGCTATTATTGCATGATGCAGATTGTCCTCATTGATAGATATGCCTCAGATTAGCATTAACAGGGGTTTATTAACAACTTTAGCAGAGAGGTGGCACAATGAGCATAACACCTTTCATTTTCCCACTGGTGAGATGACTGTGACCCTAGAGGATGTCTATCGGATTTTGTGGATACTTGTTGTTAGAGAACTAGTGTTATATGATTCTACTGAGCAGGGTGGGACTGATGCACTTCGCAGAGTATTTGAAGATGATCAAATATGCGGCTACAAGATTCCTTGGAGAGAGATGGTTGACACTTATGCCACATTTTTGTTTGTGCTAGCTAGTTTCATTGGAGGGTTCCTTTGTCCTGATCACAGGTCAAAGGGAATTTTAGTTGGATGGGGCAAGATTCTTGAGAGCATGATTGCTTAGGGTACTAGATATGCCTAGGGATTTTGCATGTTCACTCACTTGTACCATGATCTAAATCAGGTGATCTACCTCTGAGGGGCTAGTTTATTAGCAAGAGTTACATTGCTTCAGATCTGGGCATGGGAGCATATAGAAGTTA
>VDFB02092345.1:0-19134 GCA_007258455.2 Sequoia sempervirens | reverse complement strand
TGAAATTTGTACCTTGTTTCCTTTGTTTTGTGTAGATTCTCTAGCAGTTGCTACCACATAAGCTCACAAAGATCAAAGTCTTTTCCTTCCTTCACCATCAAATGTGTTGTATGAATTGTGGTGGCAATAGCAAAGCCTTCTCTATTTGAGTAGTATATCTTGTATGCAATTCCCATTGTTGCATAATGGACCCCTAGGTCTAATATGCCATCCACAGTGAGTGCTCTTTTATCAAATTTATCTCCGGTGAGCCTCATAACTTCTTAATTCTTGAAATATTTCAATACAGGCACAAGTCTAGAGAGCCACAAACTAGTTACAATTATGTTGGCTTCCTTTGTGATCATATAGAGCTTATCTAGGTAGATGAATTCTTCATGAATCCATCTCAACACAATTTTCTTATCCATTCATCTTCAAGACTAAAATCTGAAAAAATCTTACTTGCACATTCCTATATTCTAGTTTCAATAGGAAGTCATCACCCAACAAATAATTGCTCCTAAACTCTTCCATGTTCAATTGACTATACTCAATTAGAGGTGAGTTAATGTACATGCAAACATCCTCTGAGTGCAACACATTGATTAGAACATGGGAAAATTCTCCATCCTTATCATTTTCCATAGCTTTTTATTAGTGCTTCTTAAATTTTGGTCTTGCTTAAATTCAACAACATCAATAATAATTGGTGTAGCCATGATAACACTAGGTTTTTTCATATAAGAGTTAACGATGGGCAAGAGCTTTGGAGGCATTTCGTTTTTGAACTCTACTACTGTTGTTGGCATGTCTGAGTAGGATGATGGATCTGATGATGATGGGGAGGTAAATGGTGATGTGGTGGTATGCTTGTTGGAGGCATCATGGCCTCCTCTTCCAGTGGTTGTGGTTGTGTGCTTGTTGGAGGTGTTGTTGCCCTTTCTTCCTCTCACAGTCATTAAGGTCATGGGTGTGAGGTTAGGCTGTGGCAAGTTGTGTCTCTTGTAGTGCCCTCTCTGGCTTTGGCCTTGCTCTATTGATGCTCCTTTTTTGGATCTGTCTCTTTGCTCAGGCTTTGATTTGTCGGATCTTGCTCTATTGGTGCTCATGGGTCGTTTTGGTCTTGCTATTCTTGGTGTGTTTGGAGGCTTTCTCCCTCTCCATTTCTCAGTTTGACTGCATATACCCTTTATGCTTTTCTTCTTGTTGCTTCCCTTGTAGTGGATTTGGTGTGTGTTGGTGTCTCTAAGGAGATTCAGTTGAAGAATGGGATTTTTTCAACTCCTATTTGGTGTAGTAGGATGGCTTGGGTGCTCCTCGTGTTGGCCTATTCTCCTTCTTGATTCTTCTTGGTCCTCCTTCACTTCTTCCTACTGTTTGCTTGGTGGCTCTCTTTTGGGGGTTCTTTCTCTTAGAGTGTTTTAGGTGCTTCTTGTCCCCTTCATCTGGAGTGGTGGTGTCTCCCTAGGTGTGGTTATGTGGAGTTTTAGCTCATTTCTGGCTTTGACTGGCATGTTGGGGTAGCTTGGTGGTTTTTTGCTTGGCCTTCTCCTTGTTTTTGTCCTATCTGGGGTCCCCTATTCCTCTTGGGGCTTGTTTGCTCCTGCTCACTTTGGGGTTGGGTCTCTTCTCTTGGTTTTCTTTTGGTTTGCAATCCTTTCTGCAACTATTTTCTCTACAACCATGTTCTCTTTAGCGGTGTATCATTTGGTCCTCCTTGCTAAGGTCTCTGCTATTCCTCTTGTCCCTCAGGTGGCTGGTGCAGTTTTCTCTCCTTTTGGGGTTTGGTTCCTTCATTCTATTCTACTAGTTGAAGCCTTTTGGTTTCTCTTTGTCCTGGGCTTTGGGCCTTTTCTTGTTGGTTTGGTGTTTTATGTGCCTTGGTTGGGGTTTGAATTTTTTGTTGTTTAGGAGGTTTGTTGTTGGGTTGCTGGTTGAACTTTCCCAATTGTCTTTTCTCTTGGCTCGAGTGGTTTCTTTCTCTTCAATGCCGGTTGGGTTGTTTTTTTACCTCTTGTGTCATGCACTTGGAGCATGTGGTGCCTAAGGATTTAATGTCATTCCTTCCTACTGTCACTGTCTTTTGCCATGTTTTACAGGTTATGTCTTCTTTTGAGGTGGAGATAGATCCTATTGAGGTTGCTCTTTCCTCTCTTATGAGCTCTTATTGAGGTGGAGTTTATGCGAGGTGGAGTGTAGTGGCTTTAGTGGGAAGGTTTCTGATTTTATCCTCTCCTATAGAGGGGAGCTCTCTCCTATTGAGGCAGGGCTTGAGACGGCAAATCGGGTGGTTAGGTGTTGCAAGTTGGTGGAAGCTTCTCAGAGCTTTTCTTTATTCTCAAACTCTATTTTTCCTTGTTGCTCTCTTATTGAGGTAGGGAGATGGGGAAAAATGACTAGTCTTGAAAGGTGCTTTGGCAGCCCTTTTTGTTTTAGCTCAGTGTTGAGCAGTTGCTTCACTATGAAGTGGATGTTGTAGGTTGTGTTTGGTGCCTAGCGGATTCAGGCAGTTTCTTTAAAAGACATTCCGTCCATTCCTTCCTTCCCTCTTCCATTCCATTCCATTCCATTCCTTTCTTAAAGTTTCACGGTCCCTCAAAAGATCCTATTTTGTGGGGGTTTACGGATCCCTAATGATCAAACACTAGGTTTTTCCATGCAAACCAAAGAAATACCTATGAATTTTGCTTGTTAGGGTTTACACACACTTCTCTGAACACCTTCTTCACTTCCTCGGCTCTTGCATGCACATGGTATATTTTCGAATGAAATCAATTTTGATCAATTTAAGATTAAATATGCTTCATACCAACCCTAATTGTTCTTCATTAAATTCATTTCTTAGTTATTGGCATTAGCAACTTTTTACTATTTGTGATATCATAGAGCTCCATAATCCTTCAAGACACTTCTGCAGAAGGTGTAATTGCTTTGGAATCATGACCAACCAATCTCATATCACTATTCACTATTCACTATTATGCTGAAGACTTCAACATCTCATGCATTTCAAGGGTTTGACAAGATCTGCAATTGGAACTCCCCCTGAGTCAATACTTTCTCTTTAGTTACCAAAGGACTCATCTACACCATTCTAAGGTATAGATTCTTTCTTCACTTCACTTTCTTCCTTCTTTTTCCAAACTTTGTTCATATACATCCTTTGTTGACTAATGGTAGGCTTCTTTTGAGGAGTAGATCTTACACTTTTTCCCTTGCAAAATCTTGCAATGTGTCCTAATTTATTGTAATTGTAGCAAATGATACTATTTTGTGAAGAAAATTTGCTTCTTCTCACATTAGATCTGCAATTAGCAACCCTATGACCAAACTTGTTTCATGTGTAGCAGTAACCATAGAAGGATTGAGAGGTTATAACATTACTACTCCGTGTCATTTTGCTTCTACATTCATTAGCCTTGACCAAATTTTTTGCAAGCATATCATTGACCATGAAATGATTAAGTGTTCATAGCATTGTACCTTGAGGGACTGAAAGAGTTCTGACTCATTTTGCTTCTACATTCAACTACCTTATGACCAAACTTGTTACAATCATAACAATTACTATTGAACCTAGTAGGAGAAGTTTGTTTAGGACCAGGCATCTTGAAGTTCTTCTTCTTGTTCTAGAATGGAATAAATCTATTTTCTTGCTTGTTGTCATGATTTATCTTTGCATCTCCAGAGGATGTATCCTTAGGGTTTTCATTGTAGGCTTTCTCCTCCCTTATTTCATACTTCCCTTCTACTTTGAATTTATCATACAAATTTGCTGAGGAACATGATATAAGACTTTTCCCCTTTTCAAAACCAAGACCATATTTCTCTTTTCATGGTTTTTAAGAGTTAATCAATTCATTAAGAATTTTATCTCCTCCTTTTAGTTTTAGACCCTTATCAATCAACTATTTTTTCTTTTTCAAGTTCATTTCTCAGAGATACAATCTCTTCCTTCATCTTTGAACATTCAACATTCTTATCATTTAGCTTGGTATTCAAACAATCTTCAACCATATTTCCTTCTTCAACCTTAACTCTCAAATCAGAGATTACAACTTCAACTTCTTTGATTTTAGTCTCATATCCATTTCCTCTTTCTATTTGAGCTTTTAGTTTTCCAATCTCTTCTTTTGATTCTTTAGCTTTTTCCTTTAATTTGTCAATTTTCTCTTTTGATTTTTATGACATACACATATTTGATATTTTTTAATCTTGCTTCATCCAGATCTTCAAGAGCAGACTGGAGTTCTCCTTCAAAATCAACTTCACAATCATTTAGATTGATGTCCCATCCTTCGAGTTTCATTGCTTCTAGATTCAATTTTGGAATGAACATATCACTAATCTTTACTTTTGACCCCATGTGTTCAAGTGTAGGATCTACCTCAACTGTTAAGCTTCTCAAAGGTACTTGGCTCTAATACCAATTGTTGAACACAATGCAGTGTTGAGAAGGGGGTGAATTAACATATATTAAAATTAATCACTCCCATTTGCATATTAAACATCTCATCATAAATTGAAAGAAGAGAAGAAAAGAAATCATGCAACACACAATGACACCAATATTTTTATGTGGAAAACCCAACGAGGGAAAAACCACGGTGAGGATTAACTCGCAATATATGTAGCTCACTGCTAACAAGAATTACAATGTTGTTTAAGGATCATTGCTTATGGACTTGTAGACTAAGGTGTACAACCTTAGGGCACGATCAAAGGACCTGATGAGACTCATTGTCTCAAAGTAGGATACATGAATATTATAATAAGAAATATAAATATGAACTACTATGAAGAAGCATCCAACTTATGTTGATGTGCAGTCCATTTTTTGTACAATTAACCCTTCACATAGACTTTGCACACTTCATTTTCAACATATTTTTCTCTCACACCACTCTAAAACAACAAAACCATCCCAAATAAATTTGATCTTCTATATCAATCCTCTGCAACAACACAAAACCTCAATTAGGTTGGCTCTAATATAACCTTTTAGGGGAAACACATGGTATCACACTGGTTGGATCCAAACATATAATTATCCAAGAAAACAAATTTGAATTAACACGCAACACTACAAGACCAAAACACATCATAACACATCCTCCAAAACAAAATTATTTAATCAGGATCAACTGTTGATGGAGGAAAAAAGTATGTTGTCCCAAATACTGTCAATGCCACCAAAATTGCCATCTATACAACTTTACACCACCGAGAGATATCAAAACCATCATGCAAATAAAGATACAAACATTGTAGTCCATGCATAATATCTCCTCAACCTTCTCATGAAGAAACTAATCATATGTTGGTGCAAGAGGAGAAACCCATTGAATATACAGGAACAGAGCATTCTGAACAAACTATAACATATTATTATTCAAAAGTTGATCTTGTGGAACACCAAAATGACTGAGGCTACACAGTAGTGTGTATTTAACATTATTTATCATGTCTACAAAACCGCAAGGCCAATATTTTTCTTTCGAAGGAATGTGGATTCTCTAAATGCACCAATGTCAACACATTATACTATCAAAGTGCAAACCATAATATTGTTACTTGTAGCTCGCACTGTCGAAGGTGTGATAACTTGATTTCTTAGAAATGGCACCTCCATAGCTTGAAAAACATATCACCTAAACTACAAGACTAAATCTTGCCTAGTAGAAGGATGCGAACTAGAAAACCATGACTTTGCCTTAGAGTCTACACTATGAATGCTTCAGTGAAACTTTTGTACTTTATTTCTATGTGTGGTACATCTAACTGAAATGATATCAATGTAGACATGTTGTAGAATCATTAGGACATGTGTATCATCCTCTGCATCACACCTAGTTACCATACTCGACATTATTCTTCCTTATACAACTTAGCAAACTTGCACCAACTGATATCACATCATAAAAACTATCTCTGGAGCTTGTACATACTCTAGCATATACATCAGAAAATGACACCCCCTATTGGGTTGACATCAATGACAAAACCTATTGCCAACAAACAAGGCTATCAATATCATCATTGTGGAGGAGGTTTTTAATTTGAACTTGGTTGAAAGGTAAGCCTAAGTTAAAGGGATTTTAGACTAGAAGGGTTTTCCAAGATTTATTTTTTACTTCATCTAGTTTGGAGTCTCATTATTGTTGCCATAGATTTTATCTCAATTTTGGGTCATGTATTTAGGTTTTTTTCATGAGTTTCACACAAAGGGGGAATACAAAGAAGTCACAATAACAACCAATATTATTCAAGTGTTGTTTTTATCTTGTGAGCCACCAATATACCTTACGGGTACACAATGAATAAGTTCTTGGGGCTATTTTCTTATCAGTGTATCACAAGTTATAATTTGTTAAAACATCTTAATCTAAGCTTATATATGCTTAACTAAGAGAGTCCTCAATATACCCAAAGGTACATGAGGCCCACATCCATCAAAATAGAGTATTGTGTAAGGTGTGTGAGGATGAGGTCAAATTCCCTCTCACTTTACTTCATGCCCTTTGACTAGAGCTTCACCAAAAATAAAAAAAATCTAGTTCTCAAAGGAGTAGTGTCTATAGCTTGGGTATTGGTGGATGAAACACATTACTTCATGGTGTACTTAAAACACATAATCACTTAGCCAATAATGATAGTGCCAACCTTGAGTTTATATACCCTATTAGAACATGGGGTTTTTCCAATGCTTGGTGGTGAAATCCAAGTCGCTAGACACCTAAAAATTAGAAAACAAAAAGGAATAGTCACTCTTGATCCACAAGATCACATGAAGCACAAGAGGAGAGCATACATCAACTACCCATGGAGATAAGCAAGTGAAAAAGATTATCTTTGATCCTCAAGATCACACTAAGGTACAAGAGGAGAGAACATGTGATCAAATCATGACAACATAGAAAACAAGATTGATTTATTCCTTAAAGATTAAATAATTAAGTTTGGTTTTAAATGAAATCTTCAACATGTGAATTTACATGATAAAATGTTAGTAGTTTTAAAAGATCTAGATCTTGTACAAATGAACCTACAAAATAAATGTTAGTAGTATTGAAATCTAAGTATTTAACTCATGATAAAAGCTACACTTATAGAGGGCTAGTAAAAAAATTAAATCTTCAAAGATTTAGAAGATTGCATCAATAACCCCCATGAAGAAGATTGCATCAATAACCCCTATGAAGATAACATTATTTTCAGAAAAATTATAGATAACTTGACATTTCAATCTTTATTTAACATGAAAATGAACTCTTGATTTTATCAATATTTATAAGCTAAGATAAATGATGAAAACAAGCTATTTGAATTGAATCTATGTAATGTATGGTCCAATCTACAATGTACCAAATTAGATAACAATTAAAATATGGTTTACATATCTCACTAAGAAAATTATTTAAACTTTTTGATCATATTAAAAAAATAAAGCAATTATGTAGATTAAATAATAGATTTTAATGAAAAATAATGCAAATTTCAATTTCATATGATATGTTATAATTTTTAACATAATTTTCTCATCATATTAAAAAATAAAGCAATCATGCAGATTGAATAATAGATTTTAATGAAAAATAATGTAAATTTCAATTTCATGACATATTATAATTTTTAACATAATTTTCAACTTCATCCCTTGATGTCATTGACGACCATGAGCTTGTCTTTTTAAAATAGTTCATAGAAAGACAAATCCACTTTTGGTTTGCTCAAATATTTACAAATAATGGTCTCTTATTCCTTGTCTTACTAGAGAAATAAAAATAATATTATATTTATCAACACAATGAAAAGGTTTCATCTCAATAAACTAGCATACTAAAAGAGTTTGTAAGAGTTGTGGAGACATTTAACAATATATTACCAAAAGATTACTGAAACTAGTAAAATTCAACGTAATAAGGACAAAGCATTCTACATTAATTTCTAGTCAATGAGCAAACAATACTAAATACATTGAATTTTCTAATGCAATATGTGCAAAACATTTTGGTTTAATATATAACATGTATTTTGTCACATATGGTAGGTTATGTAAATCTCATTTGTAGTACATTTAGGTGCCTCCCGAATGAAATATGGGGTAGTCCCATATACTTAAAATCATATGCAGACCCAAAAATAAATCGACCATTATGGTGGACTATAAAAAGATCCATTTCCATTTCCCTTCCCAAGCAAGGGTGTGGATGGTAATGAACTATTTCAAAATTTTGGCTTTGGTTTTGCTCTATTAGAAAAAGAAGAAGAAGATATAATCCTTCTAATTATAAAATCTATAATCCATTTTATTGCATGATAAGTTTTTTTAAGATATTTTTCATTGTTTTGCACTTCATGTTTATAAAAATATTTTTGTTGAAGAGGTAAAGATATTTATGTTTTTTTAAGACTCAATTTCAAGTATGTAAGACTTGTGTGAAAGCAAGAAATCCATGTGGCATACATGTCCTAAAGAAAATTATAGGTCGTTAACAAAAGTTACCATCTCAAAATTCAACTCAATTTAGATTAGTAGCGAAAAACCACCTCTTCAAATATGTTTCCATTTCCTAGGATCACAAATCTTCTTCATCATGCATATAAGTTTTATACCTATTCTATTAGGTTACAAATATCTAATGCAATTCCTTGCACAAGATGTTGTTCTAAAAATACACTAATAACAAATTATTCAGAATCTATTTCAACGCAATGCCTACAAAAACTTCCTACAACTGTTGAGATTGATTAAAAAATAAAAATTTAAAAATCAAATGGAATTGGTAATGTCCCACTCGACTTGCCAAAATGTAAGCATGCTAGAGCATATAAAAGAAACCGAAAATATAATAATTAAATCAAACTCTAAAATACGTGCAAACCTTCGATTGAATGTATTCTCCTTTTAAAAAAAGAATTTTACATGATTGTGAATGTGGTTGGTCTCAAATGATCACACAAGATCAATACAACGTATATTTTTTATATGATATGATAATTGAAAGGATCCCTTTTTATTCTACCTTAAGTGAATCCTATCTGCATCATTTAGTTGACATATGGCTTCAAGAAAAGTCACTCTCTGATACCCAAAATGGAAGCCTGAGAGGGTTTACCTTTGCTCCATATACTTTGAGTATCATGCAATTATTATGGTAAAACCAGTCTGTAATACCCCTCATGCTACTGTTTGATTTTTGACATTCTCTGTGGTTTTGTTTGGCACATTGTGATTTGGATGGTACTGTTGATATCATGTTGTGGTAGCATAGACTGTTACTGATTATATACTCTGATGATGCCATGGTTATTATGATGATATTTTATTATGATCGTTTGATGAAATTATTTGGAATTCAGTAGACTAGAAAATAGTAATTGATGATATTAATGCAAATTAATGTAAATTTTATAATGCTTTATATGATGATATGTTTTGGTGAGGGGACAGGTAGCATCACTCGTTCGCGAGTGCCCTGCTACACTGTGAATCCTTCTCACGATGCTTTGTAATTGATTATATGTATATATGTTGTATATCACCTTGTTGGATGCAGACTTTGCAGGAATAAGACTCGATTCCACCTATTTCGATAGGTCTAGGCGAGCATTGAACCAACCCAACGGCAGGAAGTTGAATAAAGGTGACATGAAAGTAACTCCGTACCAAGGTGTCAGCAGTCTTGTATCTTCTTGGTTTGTGCGTCTTGATCATAGTCATTGTGTTGTTGCATTGGTCTTTGTAGGTTATTGTGATTTTATGATTTATCTAATGTGGTGTATGATTTTAGGTTGTGATTTAAATAATTAAGCAATTAATAAAATAAAACCATAAAACAATAAATAAATAAAGCAATAGATACATATTAGTAATAGTGGTAAAATATTACATTTATTTTAATCTTACAAATGGTGGTTTTAATTATTTTACTGTGCATATAATTATTTAATTTGTTTGAGGAAATGATAAATAAATAAACAAAATAAAGAGAGTTCAATCTTTTGTGGATTTGAATGTAATTAAATTTCATTTTTGGAGAAGTGACTTTTGGTATCCGCTGGAAGAGGAAATTGAAAGGGTTTTCTGGACTTTGATTTTATTAAGGGGTTTTCTTTATTGGAGGAGGATGGTTTTGAGTGCTGGAGAATTTTTGCCTTCAATCATTTTCTGTTTTTGGTATTCTTTTTCTGTTTTCTGGAGAAATTAGTGAAGAGGAAGAAAGATTTGGAGCGGTTGCTGGAAAGATCGGCAGCAAAGAATAAGCTTCTACAGTTTTCTGCAAGCGAAGGACGCCAGGTTCCTTTCTTTTAATTATTTATTCTCTGTTAAAATAGGAATGGTTCTCTGTGAATGAAATTTTGATCTAGGGGTTGAAAATAAATAATTGTAGGAAGAAAAATCTATTGGGGTTATGGTTTAATCAAAGAATGTTTAACCAGGAATTGGGAATTGTTAATTGTTTAATGGAATTTATGGGGTTTTTGGGCTGTGTTATTGAAAGGGGGTTTTTGTTTGAAAATCTGGAAATGAACAGTAATTTTGTTGTTCGGTTGTTTTAATATATACATATAGAGAGAGGTATATATATATATATATATATATATATACATATATACTTCCTTCCATAATTAATTTTGGGATTTTGATACAATATTCTATATGCCAGATGTTGCAATATTTCTCCTGCTCACAAAGAACAAGATTTTTCCCTGCCAAAATGTTCGACACGATATGAATGACGAGGTATATATATATATATATATAGAGATATATACATATATTTATTTATATGTTAAAAATTTCAATGAACATTACAATTTATTTAAAACTGCTACTCACGCACACATATGTGTTGATTTATATTTTTCTTGAGGCTGGCGATGTGTAAGGTTCTCACTTTTATTTCCTACTTCACCTCAATCGCCCTTGTACAGTCAAGTGATTCATACCTACTAGGATCACATGTGTGGAGCAAATTCTCAGATCTTCATCGTCAAGTAGGTTCCCTCGTAAGTTTAAAGAATGGGGAATAAAATTCTAAGAAAATTTGTGTATAATTAAACTTTAACTGCTAAGAATTTTTATATTTCATTTCTCTGTATGATTTTTATTTTTATAACATATATATATACATAAGTATATATATATATATGAATATATATGTATATATATATATTTATATATATATATATGTATATTTATATATATTATATATATATATATATGTATATATATATGTATATATATATATATATATTTTATAATTTATTCATTCTGATTTCTCTGATTTAACCATTGCTGTATTATTTACTTATTTAACTGTTATAAAATATATATATATATATTCTGTTTCTTTTCTGACTAATTATATATTCTGTTAATTTAACTGTTATGTAAAAATATATATATGTAGATTATGTTTATTTTCTGATTAAAATAAAGCAGAATCTGTTATAATGAAATTAATAGTAAAATAGAAAGAAATTTGTTCTTATTGATTTGTTAAATTACAACTTTGAGAGGATATTGTTAGTAGAAAAAAAATCAATTTCGAAAATATAACAGCATTGTTTATTTATTTCTGGTTTTAGTGTGAATATATTTCAGGAAAAGAATTTATTATTGAATATGTTATGGAATTAAATAAGTTATTTCTTTTATTTTTATTCTTGAAATTAAATCTTGTTGCGTTGTTGGGTTTGGGATATTGTTAGTTCATTGATGTGGGAACCCGTTTGTGTTAACACTTTAGTCTTCCAGAGGATGATGATTTTGTTGAATTTATACCTCATCTTGATCGTTGATAAGTGTTTTTATAAATGTAAAGTGTACTCACCAGAGATTAAGATATTTAATCTAAGTAGATGGGTTATGCCAGATATTGTTTTGTTGCCGGCTTATTGTTCAGCATTGGAACAGCAACCGTAAGTTTTTTGATTTGATGACCTCGAGTAGCCTCGGGGCCTACTCGCCATGTGAAGGGCTCGTGATAACTCCAATTTGTGCGAGTTAGTAAACAAGTGAAAACCTAATACCAACTTCTAGAGGGCAAGGCACATTATCATTACAAGATTTAAAATGGATGCCCTCGCTTCATTAGTGCTTCCTCAGACCAATGCAGAAGGTCATATCGTGTGGTTACACGAATCTCGCCTTCACGAGGTTCATGCCCAAGAGCGATGCCACCCTATGGTGTCATACCAAGTAGAGGTACAACTATATGTAGGCTAAGTACATGACAATTCCCCAGTCTGTTTATTTTATTGTGTTCTGAAGTAGTTATGGAGTCGTAGTGATTGATTTAATGGATTTAAATTGATTTATGATTGAAATGTCTTAATACATTCTTGGTGTACTTTATGATCTCATCTTGTACTTTTATGGTATTATTGTTCGATGCTATTATTTGTTTCATTGTAATTTGGAGTATTGTGTTATGGTTCTATATTGGCACTTTTTGTATACTTGTACGTCAGTCTTGGTCAGTTGATATTCTTGGTCGGAGTTACTTCTCTGTCACCTCTTAGCACGGGGGTGGTCGGGTGGAACGTGCTCCGCACACCGTTGGGTTCCCCATCAGCGTTCGTTGGCTTCAATCTCATCCAGTTGAAGATTTATTCCAGTTGATCTCCTTGTATTTTGATAATCTTGTATATTGTATTCATCCCACATGTTTGGGATTCATGATGTAACTATATTGATGATGTAAAATTTGAAAGATGTTGTAATGTAGTTATCTACTTTGTAACTTTATTTGGCTATGTAATTTCTCATGGGTTTATCTTGTGATGGAATCTATGTATATATATATCTAATGTTGTCATTTATAGTTCCTTTTTGATATCTTATGAGATGATGTCTAGTAATGTCTATTTTCGATGTGACCTCGTGGGCCCCAAAGGACATAGTTGATTATGTTGTTTATACTGGAATGAAATGAAGTATATGTGTATGTATATGATCATTTAATTTTTAGTATGTCGATTATTTGCTTTGCTTTTTATAAAAAAAAAAAAAAAAAAAATTGCGTTCTTTAGTTGTTTGTTCTTTGGGGCTTGCACGGCGGGCGTTACACAGTCACCCAATTATGTTCAATTATAGCCTCATGAGTTAGATGCTTTAACCTCAACTTGATAAATGATTGAGGTAGCCTATCCCTCATGTATCCCAACATACCTAAGATCTTGATCATAAAATGAAATTCAATCAAACAATAATTTGAATTCTAATAATGTAGATCCCATATATATGTCCATCCCTAAACAGAAATAAAACTTCCCTCTTAATGATAGAGGAACAACTCTAAAAGCAACATCCAAAAAATCTTTCCCTGAGAATAATAAGATGTGGCATACCATTTAAAAGATGGTATTCTTCTATCCATTTTCAATGACACAATCTCCTTGTGAATTTCCTCAACTAAGAAAGAAACAAAAACAAATAAAAAGTTAGCATGCCTATGATGGGTATCTCTAATTTTCATCATTAGAGACAAGCACTTGAACTCTATAATCAATTAAGAAACAAACAAAAACAAATAAAAAGTTAACATGCCTATGATAGGTATCTCTAATTGTCATCATTAGAGACAAGCACTTGAACTCTATAATCAATTTACATAACTTGACAAAGGAATATATATGTTATCCTAAAGTAATCCTCAAGTGTGTTCACACTAAAGAGCTTGATTTCTTCAATTGGAATGGGCATTGTTATCTCTACCACACTTTTGACTTGTGAAGTGGTAGCCACACGACCCTATAACTACTTCTATCTATCTTATATTCTCGACACAACCCATCAAAGTTAATCTTATGGTTTTCCATTGGGTTCGGGTCAAAAAAATCTTAAAACTCCTTGTTCAAAGTGCAAATTACATTTCCATTCTTACCCTTTAATTGACTAATATTTGAATCATAATTGGAACTAGGTTTGAATGAATGAATGAGATATTTTAATGACGTCCACAAGACCAAACGGCCTAAGGGACCGAGAACCACAAAGCTAAGGAATCTCCAAACTCTTTTCCATGTTGGACCTTCTTTTATGAATTTTGACCAAAAAACTAGTTGTCTTGTTGATCTTCTCCTCCTCAAATAACTCGTGCAGATTGTTAGCCTTTAAGTTGCTCTCATACTGGGTGTGGATGTCCCTATAAGCAGCACACTCCATGATAAAGTGTCATTCCATCTCCACCAACCCTTCATTACAAAAAGTGCAGATTCTATCATCCCACGCTTCCTTAGATATCATCCACCTACCAGTCTCGCATTTGAGATGGTGTGAACTGGTCCTCAACTAAGCAATTAACATCCTTACTTTACCTTTAATAGATGCTCCTAGGTCGGCTTTTTCATTGTGCTCCCAAGTAGGTTTGAACTCTTTGACATAGTGATTTTTCTTTCGCCCAATCAGATTTGTCCACATGGTAGTCCTAAATTTATTTGCAACATACTTTTTTATTTCTTCATTGGTGTTAGGGCACTCATGCAAGCTAATGTTCCATTTGTTTAGCCACTTGTTATTTTGCTTAATCCATGTTTTCTTCCTACGCTCTAAAACCTCTTCCATGACAATTTTGGGCCAGCGTTGATTATCCATGTTTTCCACCTTCTTTAGATAACTTAGCCACCGGCTTATAGCTGAAGCCTCCAAAGGTAAAGTTCCCGATTCAGCCAAGAGAATATCATAGGGGATAGTAGTTTTGACTTTGAGGTTGCAAGTGATTAGATGCTTTTGAATTCTTTCAAGTTGTCTCCAACTATGATTTGACATGCTACTTCCCCACACCTCGTAGCCATAAAGAACCACCAGTGTGACTAGCAAACCAAAGAGAGTCTTCTCGGTTTTCCAATCCCAAAGTTCAGCCTTCCTGCACCTATTTTGGAGTAAGAAAGAAGCCTTCCAACCCCCCTGTATCCTTTTAGTTCTAGTAGTCTCCCAGCTGAGCTTATAATGAAAGTCAATCCCAAGGTATTTGTATTCTTTCACAATTTGCAAAGGGTTACCTTCAAAAAGAAAGTTATCTTGTTTACTTTTCTTCCTTATGGAAAAAGTCATGACTTTGGGCTTGGAGGTGTTCACCTACATCCCAACATTCTGGAAAAAGAGATCCAAGGCCTTCAAAAGCTCTTTCAAACCAAGGGCAGTTTTTGAGATTAGGATAAGATCGTCGGCATACAACAACAACTTCACCACATAACCAACCAATTGGATACCCCCCCATTGGTTTTACTTAACTAATCTTCTAGTTTGTCAATGTATAACCCAAAGAGAGTGGGAGATAAGGGGCAGCCCTATTTGACCCCTATGTCGCTATCAAAACATTCAGACATTCCACCACTCGTTCTGATTTTAGCCCTGACCTACTCATAAAGTCTATGCACTGCAGCCCTATACTCATCTGGAATGCTTAATTCATCCATTCTATTCCACAATTTGTCTCTAGGCACCATATCAAAGGCTTTTTTAAAATCAACAAAGCGGCAAAAAGCTTCCTCGCCTTGTTTGTCCCATATTTTTTCAATCAAGTGTCTAAGAGTGATGTAGTGGTCAATAGTTGAGTATTTAGCCTAAAGCCAGCTTGCCCTTTCGCTCTTTTTCCCTCTTTCTCTGCCCAACGGCTAATTCTACGCTCTAACATGCTCCCAAAAAAGCTTGCCAAGGATAGGGTTGACCATAATTGTGCGGTAGTTAGATGGATTATTGATTTCACCACTTTTGTAGAGAGGGATGACAACACTAGTTGTCCACTCAATCGAAAAGCCAACACGAGTGACATCATTGAACATTCTTTTGATATGGGGAACAAGAATTTCAACTCCCCACTTTAAAAATTCAGCTTGCAGCCTGTCAATGTCCAACGCTTTATCATTTACCAAATTCTTTATACCTTGTTTGATATCTTCATCCGAAAATAGCTCCTTTCATGTGTTGATTATAGGAGGTAAAACTTTCCCTTGGACCCTCTCATAAAGATGTCTTGCATACTCTAACCATTGAACATCTGTTATGTCATTTTCAATTTGTTTTCTCTTTTGTTGTAGCTCCCTCCAAAAACTTTTGGGATTGTGTTTTCCCAAGGAAATTAACTCTTTCCTTCTTGTGTCAACATGCTCTTCTTTTTTTGTTCTCACCAACTTCTCATACCTCTTCTTGTTTTCCTTGTTCAACCCATTCTCTTTCAAAGATTCTTTTTGATGCCAGTGCATGATATGGTAATTAGCATTATAATTCAATGGTGGTGACTTCCCAACACGGAATAACACTAGCTTTATTAGTAAGCAAAAAAAAGTTTGTGATGATAAGTATTAAGTCCTATCCTTGCCACGAATTATATTTGAAATAAAATAGTTACATGGTAAAAAGTGGAAGAGGGGAATATATTCCCATATCCTTTAAGTTAAATAGGATTTTATAAAAGAATAGAGTAGGATATTACTAAGGATTCTAAAAGGAGAGAAATCATTTCCTCCTTATTCAATTTTCTTTATTTTTCTTCTTTTATAAGGAAAAATAATAGTTTGGAAATAAATGAAATAGCATATATTTAATTCTTGAAAATCTTTCTTTAAATCTATTTCTTAGAGGGGATAGAAAAGGTAAATATATAAAGATAAATATGTTATTAATTGCTTATTTATTTAGTGATTAATTAAATTAATATTATGTAAAAATAAAAAAATATATAAATATGTTAGTAATTATTTATTTGTTTATCTTGTCAAGAATAAGTAATTAATTAAATTAATGTAAAATATGAATAAGTAATTATACATACAAATTTGATAGTTAATATACAAACACTCTCCCCATTCTCGCATTTGAACTTCAAATTTTGTTGATACTGTTGGCTTCATCAACTTAAGTTGAGGGGGCTCAAAGAGTATAGGTAGAATGAGTAAGATTGTGTAACGTCTAGAAGAGATGATTACTTTATTCATCTATAGATCCATTAATATTTATATTAACTCTAGAGAAGGTTTCATATTACGATAGTTGTAATGATCATAACATCATTTTCATCAACATATTCCACTTCATGGGAACCATTAACATCACTATTAATGTTGAAGTGATATTGTCATTTTTTTGGGTGAACGATAATAGTGTTGACACTACCCCATTGATTCCTATTAGTTGCTTGCTCGTTAATGGTTTCAAATAAAAAAATAGTAGCATTTTGTATTAGTGTAAATTCAAGGCACTACAGGATTCATGCCTTAGAGATCTTAATTTTTAGAAAGAACTATATTAACCTTATCAACTCTATAATTAAATATGGACCCAGTCATGGCATCGCAACACTTAAGGAAATGTGAAGGTGAAATTTCTAAATTAAATTTATAGGTGGTGTCATCCTAAATAACACCGTCTCACCCAACATTGGGTAAGAAATTAATTTCTTTACACTTTAGCACCTGAAAATAGAAGTTAGTCAACATGACCTTATTTCTAGTTGCTATATGTGAAGTTCCTTGTTCATTATAATTTTACGAATTAGTGATTGGTTGAAAGTTGCATTGTGCAAAGATAGTTTAGTGTGGATGAGTTATGTTGCAAACCTATGTTCAAAAAAAAAATTGTTGGATTTTTTATAAGCAAAGTCTCTAGGCATGATGGTGTTGTGGTTTATTGTTCTATGTTCATGTATCTTCCTTTTGATTGAATGTCTTAGGCACTTGAGAGAATAGATTAATAGAGTTAGAAATTGTACAACACTAATTCACCCCCCTCTTAGTGTTGCTTGAGTCCAATAGACATTGATGTCAACATTGTGATTTGGTATGAAGATCGATCTATAGACCAATTGGTGAAGCATGATAATGCATAAAACTATTAATCCAATGGACAATTGTAAGAAGGTTTGATCTAGTGTAGATAGATGAAGTGGAGAATTAGCTAAGTGTTAGAATAGGTGTTTTAGTGTACAAGACATCTGATAATTTAGTTTGCATTGATATTCCCTGAATAATTTTACTTTGTGGTTATAATGAAATTTTGTTGGATGTTAGAAGAGTTTAAATCTAGATTTTCACATTGTTTTGTCCTCTGGTGAAGAATTTGTGACTGATAGAATATTAGGTCTTCCAGTGACTATGGTTTCTAGTACAAGGTGTATATTTTGATCAATCTACACTTCATCATAGAATGGTATATGGTCTTATGGATTTGTGGAAGTTTTTATAGGAGCTAGTAGAGTTTGTGCTCCAAGTTGCATGAAGGTTTGAGGTCTACGTGTCCATTTGTGATTGATTTGTTGGTGATTTTTGATGTTAGGTATTCACTAGTTCCAACCTAGTATCTTTGGTACATGCTATGGATTTTTTAGAAGTGTTGATCCATTATAAGGGTTATATTATAAATCCACCTTGATGTACTTTGATGCTTTACATTTTTTTATTAATGTGTGAGGTGTATAATATTGAATGTTGAGATGACAAGTTATATTTTATATGATACATCTAATTAGGTTGACGTAATTAATGTTGGGGATGAAATGGATATAAGTATAAGATCATTTAAGTGTTGGATGATGTTGATAGTGAATATACAAATATTGTTGATAAAAATTGTGTGAATGTGATGTGAGTGTATAGCATAGCATAGTGTTAGAGCATATCAATATGAAGTGTATAAAGTCTATGTATTAAGCTTCAATGGAGCTATAATTCATGCATATTGTAGATGTAATTATAACAGTTCAAATATTAATTGTGTGCCACCACTCTCTTCTATCTTTTTTTTATTCTATGTGTAGTGATTCCACTAGGAAAATGAGTCCACCTACAATGAGTATCCTATATAACTAGTTATAATATATTGTGAGCTAATCCTCACCATGGTTTTTCTCTTCTTGAGTTTTCCACGTAAAAATCTAGTGTCCCTGTGTTATATGATTTTGATGATTTCTTTCCTTCCTTATTGCAAATTGAATATTCTATGTGGAATGAATGTTTAAATGCTTAAGTGGTTTTAGAGAATATTGATTCACCCTCCCTCTCCTATTCTAGGTGTTCGATAGGCCTATGTAATTTCCCCTCTCCTTGTATATAGAGTTTTAAAAATAGCAACCATGATTGCTAGAGGAAGGGATGAGGTAATTTTTCACTCCTCTCATATGGATAGATAGTATGAGTGAAGATATG
>VDFB02092341.1:0-69594 GCA_007258455.2 Sequoia sempervirens | reverse complement strand
GACTGTTAAAACTTCAAGAATGCTGAAGGAACACCTGGAATTACACACTTACTAAAAATAGTAAGTTGTCAGAATCTGATGAAGTTTAGCTGAGAGTTTGCAGGAAGCATACTGACAACAACGTTAGTCTCTGTTTTCAATATATTCACCTTGTTCGACCTCAGACTGACCAGGAAAGATGAAACCCTAATTTTCGGACTTGGTCAATTTTACGCTTAAGCTCAGTGACGGGCACAATCCTCGAAACGCAAACATCAGAAAAGAGACAGAGAAAGAGAGAGAGAGAGAAACCCAAGCCAAAAGACCAGAATGGAGCAAAAATTAGGGCGTCCCCATTTTGAATGGGGCGATGTGTGAAAAGGTCACAACAAGTACCATTGCTACTATTTCTAGCTCACCTAGATTCAACTCCTTTAGAGTTAGAGGTGTTTTACAGGGACATCGCATAGCAGTGTTGATTGATAGTGGGGCCACCCACAACTTCATCGATGTAGCCCTAGTAGCGAAGTAGAAGATACCAACAAAGGACTTTGAGGGATTTAATGTGATGGTGGCAGATGGTTATAACATGACATGCACTCAAAGGGTTCCACAGTTGCCTATCACTTTGGGCAATTACACAGTCACGGATGACTTCTATGTGGTAGATTTGGGAGACACAAATGCTATCCTTGGATTTCAGTGGTTACATTCATTAGGGAAATATTCATAGAACTTTCAGACCGTGGAACTTAAGTTCAGGACAGCAAATGGGCAGCGAGTAGTGCTTAGAGGCATGGCTACTGGATCAACCAAGGTTGTGTCTACTAGACGCATGGAGAGCATTTTTCGACAAGATGATATAGCTTGGGCAGCAGAGTGTTTGATTACCACTAAGGAGGCTACAAATTCAGGGTAGCCATATCACATTGACATTCAGGAGCTTCTTGGTAAGCATGATAAGGTGTTTGGAGAGATACCTCCAGGGAGGCCACCTGATAGGGGTTTTGAGCATACCGTTGAGTTGGAGGAGGGGTCCAAACCAGTCATCACCACCACCTATCGTCATCCTAAGAAATTCAAGGATGAGATCGAGAAAGCAATCAAGGAATTGCTTGAGATGGGACATATTAGACCGAGCTCTAGTCCATTTGCTTCTTCGGTGGTCCTGGTGAAGAAGGATGAAACCATGCGGATGTGTATTGACTACCGAGTTCTCAATAAGAAAACTATTAAGAACAGGTACCCCATACCCTGGATTGATGAGTTATTAGATGAGCTTCATGGGGCAGTATACTTCTCTAAGATTGATCTTCGTTCAGGGTATCATCAGATCAGAGTCAAAGAGCAGGACATACACAAAACAACATTTCGATGTCACTATGGGCACTATGACTTCCTGGTCATGCCATTTGGATTGACAAACGCACCCTCCACATTTCAGTCTTGCATGAATCATATATTCAATAAGCAATTGCGTAAATTCTTGTTGGTGTTCTTTGATGACTTGCTCATATACAACAAGACTTGGGAGGAGCATTTGAGGCAACTTGATGAGGTCTTGTCTATCATGGAGGAGTAGTCACTTTATGCTAAGGCTTCGAAATATGAGTTCGGCCTTAGGGAGATATTATATTTGGGGCATGTGATCAGTAAAGACAGAGTGCAGATCCACTAGGAAAAGATACAAGCGATACTTGATTGGCCAACACTTAGGACACTCACAGAGCTACGAGGTTTCTTTGGGTTATGCAGCTACTACAGGCACTTTGTGAGAGGGTTTTCATAGTTGGGAGCACCATTGACAGATCTTACAAAGAAGGGGGCATTCAGTTGGTCCACCAAGGCACAGCGAGCTTTTGATAAGCTCAAGGAGGTGATGAGTAGTTGTCTAGTCTTGGTGCTTCCAGATTTCACATAACCATTTGTCCTTGAGTGTGATGCCTCGGGAGAGGGCATAGGAGCAGTGTTGATGCAGAACCAACACCCCATAGCTTTTGAGAGCTGCAAGTTGAGGGGACCAGAGAGACTTGTTGACGTGGTTTTTGCGACCGCACCAACACAGAATAAAGTTTCCCAACAGATACCCTATCCTCTCTTGAACAAAGTTTCCTGCATGCTAAGATTGCTAGATAGATCATACATTTAACTCCAAGGTTCCTTTAATGCGAATAGTCTCAGTTGGCTTGATGTTATTTTTGCTGGTATTTCAAGGGGACTTACACAATTGTTCGGCAGCTGACAGCAGACAGCGGATTAAGGGCTTCACGTGGTTCAAATGATTTGGCAAGTGAGCACAAGTTTCCTAATTCTAACCAGAAATGAACTGAATTTAAAATGAGTGTAGGGCCTAAGAAGTTTACGTTCTATCTAAATGCAAGATATGTGGAATTCGACCTCAGCAGACTTCAACCGGACTTTACCTAGCCTCACGTCGGACGGCTTCAGCAAAATTGGTGCAATCTTCAAAGGGATGGCAAAAGATATTCAGATTACAATTTAGCATACATATACCATCAAGACAACGCATATAAGCATACAAATCACAATCGAAGTTAAACTCAAAATAATTTTCAGTCGACCACGCAAGGCAAACTTGTCATCAACAAATTGCTAGTGGTATGGAATGAAATGAAGCTACCTCAATAAAACGCCACACATCCAGAGTAAACTACTTGCGTGAAATGAAAATTATGCTACTTTATGCTACTTGGATCCGAAAGGATGAAAAGACCTTGCTAGCTATCCATGACAAAGACGAATTCCACCATCAATGAAAAGATCTATTATCATGAAAGTTTTACACAACAATCTCCACAAAAGTTTTCAAAGGGAAAACTTTCCTTCTTCTCCACACTATGTTATCAAAATGCCTACTCTCTAGTGTCTCTACTCTGATCTCTGATCTCTAGTCTCCAATTCTAATTCTAATAATATACAAATGAGGGGGACTCCCCCTTTTATAGTTGGCCAAGTCCAACGGACGGCTAAGATTACAATCGGCTGGGTGGCCCAGATCGTGCCACCTCAGCCCTAAACAAGATTAGCCCTAAAAACCGCCACAAAGGAGAGTGGGGTAATAAATGAGCAATTAATGGCCACCACCTTTCTAGAAGATTCCAATTTGTAGATGCGTTCACACTGTTCTTGGATCTTCTTTCTTGACGTTGTTCTTCAACTTCTTCTTTGTCACTTGAGTTATACTAAGTCTCAACACTTAGCCATTTTTCGCAACTTTTCTTCCTTCGAGGTTGAAATGTCATCTTGGAGTATGTGCTTCATCACTTAAGTCATCACCGCTTGGTCTCGACGTTCTTCCTACAAAACAAGCAAGGAGAAGAGTATTAGAGCACTTCATAATATAAACTCAACTTACTTACCAGGATTTTCAAGTTTTGATCTCCAAGGGTTCATCGTTTTTCCTCTAACAAACTTCATCCTCAAATTCTCCATGCCTTAGCCAAATTTTCATATTATCATTCATCTGGAGACTTGAGCCTCCATTTTCATTCCATAGGCCGAGGCGTTCACTTTGGCTTGAGAAAATTGTTTTCATCAGGAACCCGATCAAAAATCATCTAGGCGATCATTTTCAAATTCATCCGCCAAGGCATTTTATCTTCACAACACGTTTTATTCCTTGCCTTAGAAAAAAAAAAATTCAAATTTTCTCTAGGAAATTCACCAACCTGGTGCCCATTTAAAATCTTCACCTCGGAATCCTTGGCAAGCTGTGGAAGACCTTAAAACCCATTTCTCATCGGAGATCTTCAATACCCAGAAGAAAATTTTCTTCAGAATTTGTCGAATTCATGGGTATACAACAAACGGGTTCATCTGATTTTCTTGAATTTCGAACCTTAGAAAAAATAATTTTCAACAATTTTAATCTCGTTCTTCACATCCGTGGACACTTCTTGCTCTGACTTGAAAACTCTTTATCAACCCTGTGTCGGCATTCTCTGACTTCACCTCAGGCAATTCATTCATGCTTTAGGAAAATCTTATCTCCTTCAAGTCCAGGCGTGACTTTCCTAAGGAAGAGAATATTTTGTGCCTTAGAGAAAATTTTAAATCACTTAACACTTTTGAAAATTTTGCCTTAGGAAATTTTTTTACTCAACTTCATTCACCTTGCCTTGGTGAGAAAAATCATCAACTTCACTTAGAGGATTTTTCTATCAAACACCTCGAGCACACTTGTATGTCATGAAGAAAATATTTTTCAATTTCAACGCCTAGCATATTATCCATCTCCCCTTGGGCGCATTTCTCACTTCAAGAGGACATTTTCATTTAAAAATTCCAACGCCTAGGATATTATTTTTATCACATGGCAATATTCTCCATTTAAATTTCCATCACCTTGCTTCCCCTTTACATCTTAGGCGCACTTCATGTACCATGGAGAACATTCTCAATGCCTAGCATCATTGTTCATCACTTCCAACGCCTTAGTAATTTCATCTCACACTTCATGCACTTGGGCGCATTTTTGATGTCATGAGGGACTTGACTTTTCAACGCCCTTAACTCTTGTCCTTGTTTTGTCTTTTGTCTTTACATGCTCTCACTTGGGCGCATTTAGGCATGCAAGGTGGAATTTAACACTTAGAATCTTCTCTTACATGCATTACGCCTTAGATTCTTTTTTAATCTTGCATGGGCACATTCAAAGGGGTAAGGTGGCAGTCAACATCCTTGTCTTCTTCCTAGCTTGCATGGCGCATTCAGCTTGTGAGGAGGGAGGAATCTTTTTCAACGCCTTAGCTTTTTGTCCTCACATGCCTTGATTTGGGCACATTTTGCCATTGGAGGAGGATGAAAGTTTTACTTAGAATATTTTGGCATCTCATTACCTTGAGGTGGGCGCATATGAGGTATGGAGGTGGATATTTCATACTTAGAAAATTTCTAACTTTCACTAGCTCTTCCTAGAGTGGGCGCATTTTGCCATGGCAGGAGGATTTTCTCAGACTTAGTAATTTTTTCATCACATGCTGGAGATGAGGGCGCATTTTGGGGGGTCTACAGGATGAGATCAACACTTAGAAAATTTCTTGATGCCTCTACCACCTTCGGCGCATTTCCTGGGTGCTGCAGAATGAAATTCATGCCTTAGCCATTTTTTCTTCGTCTTCACCGGTTTATCCATGCCCTACTATAAATAGTAAGCCTTTTAATTCTTGCATCTCTGAAGCTCAAAATGATTTGAAATTTTGAACGCTGGATCTTTACGACTTCATCAACCTGTTGACACTGCTATTTCAGTTGGCATGCTATTTTTAGCCCATTTATGAAGGTGATTTACTATAAATAGTAACTACTCGTTTCTGATACCTCCACAACTCCATTTGATTTGAAATTCGAATGAGGCGCTCCTCACCATGTGACCTGCCTGCTGACATCGACGCCTGCTGCTAATTTGCTATTTTTAGCCTGTTTCTGAAATAACTTACTATAAATAGTAAGTGCTCTGTTTGCCTTCAAATTTTACCAGCAGATAGCTTGAAGGATGCTAATCGTGGTGGTATACACTGGTTTTCGAAAATTCTGACTTTTTGCCCCTTTTCGGGCCCCGAAGCTGGAAACCCTAATTCATCTTGCATGCATATCAAATGATCTCCGTTAGCTCTCGTTTCTGTTGCATTGCGATCAGCTCGTGATTCTGAAGTGCTGGGAGGCGGCTGCCGGGATGCATCAGCTAAAAATAGTAAGTTCTTGAATAAGTGATTATCTTCGTTTGCATGTCCCATCACTGCGAAGCTCTCGAAAAACCCACAAGGAATATGCAGACAAGCAACGAAAACCTTGACATGCAAACCCTAAAAATGGCCTCGAAAGGATAAACTCTGAAAGTCGTTATCTCACTTTGCATGTTACACCGTTGCGAAGGTCTCTGAAAACCCAGAAGGAATCTTCAGACATGCATTGAAAAATTCTGCATCCAAGCCCTGAAATTTGCTCTGGAAGCTGTACTGCTAAAAATAGCAAGTTGTCAGTTTTAGCTCAAAGTTTGCACACGAGCAGCTTGATGTGTTCTGAATGCAGTGTGACTATCGGATTCACAAAAATGTTGAAGGATTGCCTGAATTACACACTAAAAATAGTAAGTTGTCGGAATATGATGAAACTTAGCTGAGAACTTGCTGAAAGCATACTGACAATAGTGTTAGTCTCAATTTTCAATTTATTCACTACATTTGGTTTCAAATTGACCAGAAAAGTACAAACCCTAATTTTTAGACTTGGCCAAATTTCACATTTAAACTCAATGGCGGGCACGTCCCCCGAAAGGTAGACCAGAGAAAAGAGACAGACAGAGAGAGAGAGAGAGAAACCAAAGCCAAAAGACTATACTCCATCTACAATAAGGAGATGCTCACCATTATGCATGCTTTGGCAAAATTCAAACACTATCTAGTTGGAGGGAAGTTTGTGGTGAGGACCGACCACAATAGTCTCAGATACTTCTTGGAGCAGAGGGATTTGAATGAGAGGCAGCAGAAGTGAGTCAGCAGGATACAGGCATATGACTTTGATATAGAGTATGTGAAGGGGAAGAAGAATGTTGTGGCAAATGCCCTTTCCAGGAGGCCTTCAGCTTGTTCACTCTCTGAGATCTCCATAGATTTGAAATCCCTCTTGTTGGTGGAATACTCCAAGAATAAGTTTGCTTGTGAGGTGATGGATGGATTGATCCAGGATGATAGGTATCGAGTTGTGGATGATGTGATTTTCTACAAGGATAGGATCTACTTGGTGCCAGAGTCTTGGCTGAAGGAGAAGATATTGCAGGCTTCTCATGACACTCCCCTAGTAGGCCATCAGGGCTATTTCAAAACTTACAAAGAGGTTAGAGCGAGGTTCTCTTGGAAGGGCCTCAAGGATGATGTGTTGAGACATGTCGGGGAGTGTGTGACTTGTCAGTAGAACAAGTCAAAGCATACGCATCCAGCAGGATTGTTGCAGCCATTGCCCATCCCAGAGCAGAAGTGGGAGAGCATTTCCATGGACTTCATCACAGGTCTACCCAAGGTGCATGGGAGAGACAACATTTTTGTGGTGGTGGATCGGTTGACGAAGTATGCTCACTTCTTCGCTATTCTGACAAAGTACAGGGCCCCATGGGTAGCTGAACTATTCTTCAGAGAGATTTTCAGATTGCATGGGCTACCCTGATACATAGTCAGTGACAGGGATAGTAGATTATTGAGTGCATTATGGCAGGAGTTGTTTAGGTTGGCAGGTACTGAGTTGACTCCGAGCACAAGTTATCACCCTCAAACAGATGGTTAGACGAAGATTGTGAATAAGTGAATTGGGGGGTACTTGCGCAACTACATTGCAGGGAAGCAGTGGGCATGGATTAAGTGGTTGCACTTGGGCGAGTATTGTTATAATACCACTTATCATATGTCCATTGGGATGACTCCTTTCTCGGCTTTGTATAGTTATGATGCACCATCATTCATGGAGTTGGCATTTGGAGAGAGTAGGGCTCCCATGGCCAAGGATTGGATTCAGGAGAGTCGGGACATCTTGAGAGCACTCAAGGATAACCTACAGGTGGCACAGAATCAGCAAAAGACATATGCCGATAGACACATGGTTGAGCACAATTTTGAGGTCGGTAATTTGGTATACCTTCACTTGCAACCCTATAGACAGTCTTCTCTTAAGAAGAGCGGAGCCGAGAAGCTCAAGCCCAGATTCTATGGAACTTACAGGATTAGCAGGTGGGTTGGAGAGGTAGCATATGAGTTGGAGCTGCTAGAGAGCAGCAAGATTCATAATGTATTTCATGTTTCGTGCCATAAAAAGGCACTAGGTCAGCAGGTTACTTCTTCATAGTTTCCACCGTTGGATGAGGAGGAACATTTGGTCCTAGTCCCTGAGGAGATTGTAGACACTCGAGAGAAGAGGTTAAGGAACAGAGTGGTGAAAGAGTATTTGGTGAGATGGAGAGATTTGCCAGCCGAGTATGCCACATGGGAGAATGAGCAGATTCTACAACACCCGAGCTTGCAATTGCTTGAGGACAAGCAATTTCAGGAAGGGAGGACTGTAATGTCCCCTTCTCAATAGCCCTTTAGGAGATTGCTTAGCCTTTTAATTCCCGAGCCTAATGTCGAGTTGAGGGAATCATTTATTTAATTATTTAATATTTGCCTAAGTTTCAGGTTAATATTTTAATGTGATATTAAGTGATTAATTAAATCATTTTATAAAGTGATTTTGTGTATGGTGCATAAAGTGACTTATGAAATATTTAAAATATTACTTTGTAAAAGTCACTTATCTAATGAATGGTGAAAATACAAAAGAGAGAAAAGGTGAAACATTCGACTCACTTTTGAATGCATATTTTCACGGGAAAAATTAGTTGAGCTCTCTAGTTGGGATATGAGAACCCTAACAGCCATGGTTTCGAGTGTGAAACTATCACTCCTAGCTATGAATGATCAAAGGTTTTTGGTATGAGAACATGAAGCTATAATATGATTTTCGTGATTTTTGGTTTCAGAGTTTTGCTTCTTCTTCAAGTTGAAATTTGGAGCTATTGACACACTCTTGAAGGCGTCTTGCATTAAAGGAACCCTAGGCGCAGCATTATCAGATATAAGACTCCATTCTTGAGTCGAGTTTAAGAAGAACTAAGCAGATAATACAAAGACGTGATTTTCTGGGAGGCAAATGACTGGTAAGCAGTCATATCTCAGGTCGTGGGCACTTCTGGGAAGCATTCTCAGGGCGTAAGAATTTAAGCAGCAGAAACGTGTAAATCTGGGAGCAATTCAAGACCTTAGAAGGGCATTTCAGAAGTTGATGGGGCTGTGAGATTAAAGGAAGGATACGTGGCTGCCCTAGAAGCATGGAATGACACCTGTGAGTGAAAATGTGGCACATATGAAGGTCGCCTGATGTTATTTATTGCAAAACGTGACAGCAAATAGAGAAAACGAGCATTTCTGAAGTTGCTGGAACCTTGTCAAGCCATGGCGAGTTGTCTCCAAGTCTGATCAATTCATTATCTCACCATACAGAGCCATTCTCTGTAAGTTGGAGTCACCTGTAAGTTGCTGTATCATTTTGAGTCTATTCTCTGTAAAAGATCTGAATATTAGAGACCAGAAAATACTCTGTAATAAATGGCTGTAATCTCAATCTGTATATGTGAGTTGTTGTCATATATTTCAGTCCTTGTTGTACTCAGAAATAGCACATCAGACTGCTGTTTTAGTCTTATTGTTATTGATGTGTAATGCTAGTGTTGGCAAGAGAAGACTTAGTGAAGAGTTTATCATTTAGTTGTTGTTACAGTCACTGATTAATTAGTAACAAGATTCAAATGTACTGCTGTTACTGAAATGTATGAGAATCCGAGAAGTGACCAGCAACTGTCCATACTGTTCATGCTTATATGTTCTTCTTAGTGAATGCCGTTACTTTCATACATTATATCTTATTTGCTTGATTAAACACAATCGCAAAAAATCCACACCTCCGGAAAGGAACCTTACAGGCCTTCACCCCTGTATTGTGACAATCAAGGGGTGCTAAATCTTGCCAAGAATCCAATCTTCCACGAGCGTACTAAACCTGTGGATCTTCATTGTCATTTCATCAGGAAACTTGTAGAAGATGGATTGGTGATGTTGGGATATTGTCCCTTTGAAGATCAAACTGCAGACATACTTACCAAGTCTTTGGGTCTTAACAAATTTGTCAAATTTCAAGATAAGTTTCATATCGTTAGTAGATTGACCATTAAGAGAGGGTATTAAAGTAATATTGTAATATTTAGTATTTAATGGTCAATTAATCTTTAGGATAGACTTAAGGAATATTTTTTTATTCTTTTAGTTAAGTTCTTATCCTTTTGCTTTATTAGTTGTCGCTCTTATTCTTTACAAACAAATCTTTTGTAACTCTTATTTAAGGAGACTTTGCCCCTTGTTTAAGATCAAATATCTTGGTAATCATTTTATGTTATATTTTTCCGTAATATAACCATGGATATCAACAATAAACTCAGAATTTTCCACATGATTCATTCAAGCCTAGCAATCCTTAACAATGAGACCTAGAATGCCTCTTCTTGAAGGGATGTTATAGTATTTTCCCATAACAATCTCCTTTGCTAAAAAAAAGATCCACCAATTTTCTATATTTGACATACTGAAAATTAGGCATTTTCAAAGTTATCTGCTATCCTCAGAAACTTAACACCTCTTCAACTAGTGAATTCAATCTCCATGATTCACATCCATGTTTGTTACTATCATCTAAGAGAATTTTGAAAGTCACCCTAAACAATGAAATCTTTTGAGTATGCAAATTTTCCAATTGGAGATACCTCAAAAAGGTCATCGCTTCTGCTCTATTTTATGCATCATTAAAAGACAAAATCATCCCAAGGAAAGAAAGTGGACTGTACACATGCTGCTTGGGAAAGTTGTTGGATGCCCAATAACGAAAACATATGAAAACATGCATAAACTAATCAAATCACTAGGTGTTTTAGCATGAAATGATCAAAGGAGATATAAAAATTAGATAAGAAATTCACAAGCAAACAAGCAAAGGAAATATCAAATATCTTCATTTCATTGCAAATGAAAGTGTTCATTTTCAAAGCATAGCGTATTAGAGAACCTATGTAAGGATGATAGAGAAGTTTTCTGTCAAAATGAAAGAGACATTAAAGGTACCAATGTGCTCACCAAACGAGCCATTGCGCTACATCCATAACCAGCATCAAAGCTTCCTACCTATATGCAAAACATTAAAACAATCATAAACATGCAAATTGACAAATTTCTTTCATCTTAAGTACAAACAATTTCATCTGGATCAGAGATTCATAAATTCAAATGAAAACCCTGGCCAAATCATTTTGAATAATAGAAATGATAATGGCTATTTCATATCCAGAGCAAAGATGCTCTTACAGACTCAGCATATAAATGGTAAAGAAAAATAATATTGGAGTTAAAAAAACAAACAGACCAAATTTCAATGAGGATATATGCAATGGGCTATAATAAAATATATTGCATATATGGTTTTGCATTCATTATATTCTATCTCTGTTAGAACTAATACACGAAGAAATGAAAGTTTTTGTTCTTGCTCTTGAGCTGAGCTAAAAAAATAAATAACCTAAACAGCCTTCAAAATCACAAAACATCTAGACTATGAGAAGAAAAGAATGGGAATTTCTGATATCAAGACAAGCAATGAAATATTCCTCAAAAGAACACACTATAAAGGGGGGATTTCAGGGGTGCTCTTACCTTGAAAGATGATTTAGCTCATTGTTGGCCATGTTCATAATTGGATGAACTGAAGACTATTCCTGAGGGCAAGCAAATGGAAGTCTCCTAAAGAATCTTATAAAATGGGTGCTTAATAGTAAAGGGTCAATGGTTAAAAATTAAAATGGACAAAGGAGAACTCCCATGATCACACTCTCATCTATAGTTTCATCAGTAGTTAGCTGCCAAAGAGAACATATCTAAGGCAGAGGGATCATTGATAGGTCATAGAAGAAATCAAATGGGCACAAGAAAATGATAAGTAATGTTGAGAACTGAACAAATACATTTCATTACCATATCAAGTATATGACTTTAAGATTAAAGATGATATTCTAAGCTGTAACCAAGCTTATAGTTCCAGCTCCTCTACTAGAAGGGATACAGAACCTCCCCATATTAGAACTCCTTTAGTGTCTTTGAATTTCTTTAATTTGTTTGAGACCTTCACCCTTGGATCTAATTAGTGCCAACGCCTCAATCTCTTCCTGAAATACTTTCTTACTATGAGGATTACCCCTTTAAGACTAGACTTCTCTCTAGATAAAATCCAGTAACAAATATTTAATTATCTTATAGCTGTCATTGCGTAAGTTCTTCTTTTGAAGAGGATTAGTGTTGAGGGTTCTATGTCAGTGCTTCCAACCCTAATGTATCCCTATATATTGTATCTTACACAGTAAATGTTTCCTTTTGTTAGGATAGAGTTGCCATTGGCACCTCCTTGATACTTTTGTGCATTGATGTATTTTTGGTCCAACTGACCTAATTTGGTCATTAAAAGAAAGCCATATAATGTCTTTCCTACCTAATTTGGTCATTAATAGACAGTAATATAATTTCTTTCTTTCTTTAAATGAATTACAAGATAGTGTTTATATGACTATTCTTGGAGAATCAATATTTCTTGTATTATCAGGTGCTCAAAGTTTTTGTACAGACATCATAATGAATTTTGTGTTAAAAACTATAATTGCTTAGTTCCTTCTCAATATGCTTAATTACAGGTTGTAAGAGAGATCCGGCCGGTGTGAATTGCCTTCCTTTTATTCATCCTTCTTGAGCATTGATTATTCCACAGTTACACCTTGCGATTTAACCAATCATCTATATTCATCAAGTGAATGTTATAGATAAGCATATGGATGGCAAATTTTTCCCTTCAAACAACCTTCATCCAAAAACAATCTTATTGATGCTTGAAGAAGTTTCTTGACTATAATTAGTCGTTTGAGCAAAAAGGTGTCTCTCCTCCTTGACAATCACCAACTTCATCTTTAATGCTCTACCTTCCTAATCCATTTAATTTCTTTCAAAACCAAACAATCACCAAAGTTCAAGACAAATCCTATTATTTATGTTTCATAAATATGCAAAGCCTATAATGTCCCCTATTCAAGAATAAAATAATTGGGAGACCCAAAGCTTATTACTTTACTTTCCATAGGCCAAGGGATAAAGTTAGGAAAATATTTCAGTAATAATGTTTTAAGTTATTACTGGTAATATTATTTGAAATCGTTATAAAAGGACAACCTAAATATTATTATTAGTTAGATAAAGTGGGCCCACATAAATGGTACATAATAAGGCCTTTTGCAAAATTTATTAAAATGTTTTTAAGAGACCACTTTTGCAGGGAAAGGGAATTCAAAATAAAGGTGCAAAATGGAGTCTACAAAATAGAGGCAAATCACTCAAAAGGAGATCATCCAATTTGTATGAAATTGTCATGTCCCCAGGAACGTAACACGAAGATAACAAAACACATATTTAAAAGTATTAATCGTTCAATATCATTACAATTATAATTATCAAAGATAATATTATAATAACAAATATTAAAATATAAATACTAACGATTTAAATATTGTGATATAAGAGATATTAAGATATATAAAATCAATATGAAACACAAACATAAAATTATATTATAATTATTGAATATAAAAGAGAGTAAAATTGAAAGTAAGGAATTAAATGAAATATCATTTTCATACAAGAGCAAATTTAGACGTATTAAGGTACAGCATAATATCTTCATAAGGAAACAATTAAAGACTTGAGCAAGCAAAGAGATAAGAGATCAAAACAAATTAATATACGGGTTGTTTAATGAAGTTGATCTTCCCATGTTGGCCGACTTATGAAGGAGAAGATAAGTATTGCACAGCCGACCTCTATAAGAATAATATGCATTGAGAATAAATCATAACATGGGCCAACCTTTAGAGAAAAAGTTTAAGCCGACCTCCCTTAGTGGTTTCAAACATGCTTATATATATAATTGGTGCCCATACCAAACAATAGGAAATATATGAAGAACAGAAAAAAAAGGGATGAAGATCAGTGAGTGTTGAAGAAGCAACGATGAAGGATTAATAAGCAGTGATTAATGTGAATAAGGTGCAGTGATTAAGGAATGTTTTAAGAGCAGAAATTAATGCACTTCTAAGGCAGCAATCATGATATTTAAGAAGAAAGCAATTACAAGGTAAAGCAGCGCTTAAGACTATGTGAACGAGATTGTTAATAAGGCAGTGATTACTATGAACAGCAATCAACATTTAATAAAGCAGGAATTATGATATGGACAGTGATTAACATCAAAACCAAGAATCACGTCCTTTGACAAATGAAAGACCATGTCCTTTTGTTCATGAAGTAAACTGGTAATTGCTTACTTGCTTGCATTAACAAGAAGGAAAATTACAATATATAGCAGTGACAAAGCACTGTAGGCATTTATAAATCTAGCTACTTCAACTAACTAGAACTGTAGACATTTAAGAAGTCTACCAACCTCTACCTACTCACTACAGAAGACATTTAAGATGTTTAAACTAACTAATTACATCATTGACCATTAACAGTATAAATAAATATTATTCTAACACCCTCCCTTAATGGTCAATCTATCAACAACACCAAGTTGCCCCCTGAATTTGACAAACTTATCCGGGCTCAAAGACTTGGTGAGAATATATGCAATTTGATCTGCTGTTGAAACATACTGCAGCTGAATTGATCCATCTTCTACCAGTTTGCGGATGTAGTGACAATGAAGCTCGACATGCTTGGTACATTCATGGAAGATTAGATTTTTGGCCAGTTTGAGCACCCCTTGATTATCAATGTACAAGGGAGAAGGTCCTGCTTGTGACATGTGCATGTCAGAAAGCATCCTATGGAGCCAAACTGCCTCTTATGCTGCCTTAACTGTTCCTCAATATTCAGCTTCAGTCAAGGAAAGAGACACTGCCTATTGCTTCTTGCTGGTCCATGTTAAAGCACCTGTACCCAAACTGAATACATACCCAGAAGTGGATTTTTTGTCATCCATTGAACCTGCCCAATCAGAGTCTGTATAACCAATCAGCTTTGGATCCTTGCATCTGCCATATAGAATGCCATAATCTAAAGTGCCCTTCACATATCTCAGCACTCGCTTCGCGACAAGCCAATGATCAACTTTTGGAGTTGTCATGAAGCGAGAAATGTAGCTCACGGCAAAACTGATATCAGGTCTAGTGGCAGTGAGGTAGATGAGACTTCCCACTAGTTGCCTGAATGTCGTTTCATCGACCGCAGGTAAACCAGAGTTGGCTGACAACTTCAACCCCTTCTCCATAGGTGTGGAGGTAGGTTTACAATTCTGCATCCAAAATTTGTCAAGCAGACTTCTGGGATATTTAGACTGAGAGATAAAAATGCCACCAATGGTCTACCAAACCTCAATACCCAAACAATAATGGAGAAGCCCCAAATCTGTCATGTCAAAAGCCTGACACAAATCATGTTTGATTGTTGCAATCAAATGTGTTGAACTACCAGTAATGATCAATTCATCAACATAGACAATAAGAAAGAGAATATCATCACCACAGTGTTTGACATACAGATTACTGTTAGAAGGGTTGCGCTGAAAACCATGATCAACCAAGTACTGATCAATCTTGATGTACCATGCACAAGGAGCCTGTTTCAGTCCATAGAGTGCTTTCACGAGCCTACATACCTGATGTTCTTTGTCGGCAACCTTGAAACCAAGAGGCTGCGTCATGTAGACTTCTTCCTGCAACTCACCATTGAGAAAGGCACTCTTGACATCCATCTGATGAACTGTCCATCCAAACTGGGCTGCAAAAGCGAGAAGAAGACGAACTGTGCTCATCTTGGCAATAGGAGCAAAAGTCTCCTCATAGTCAATACCCTCCCGCTGTGTGAATCCCCGAGCAACTAATCTGGCCTTGTATTTATCCAAAGTACCATCTGCATGATACTTGACCTTATAAACCCATTTGCAGCTGACAGGTTTCTTCCCAGGAAGAAGATCAAAAAGAACCCAAGTGTGATTCTTCAGAAGACTATGGTATGTTGTCTCCATAGCCTTTTCCCACTTTGGAATTCCTTTAGCCTCTGAATATGTCTGAGGCTCATAGATGCTATGGATGTTGGCCAGAAGAGAAAAATTGACTGTGTTTTGTTGCTTGCTCTTTCTACGAGCTGATCTGCCCTCAATGAGTTCATCATCATGAAGATCACCAATAATCTTGAGCCACCACTTAGGCCGACGAGTAGAAGTACCAACATCTGAAATAGGAGAAACAACATCTCCTGCGATTTCTGGAACAAAGTCATCTGAATGTGAATCCTTGTAATGTGCCTTGTGAATTCTAGCCCAAAACTTCTCAAACTTGTCCTAGTAATTTTGTCAAACAGTTGTCTTGCAACTTCTGTACTTAATGATTGTAGTTTCTTTTTGATATTTTTGATGTAGAAGATGATAATATGCATTCAATAAACTCAAATGAACATGTACCAAAGTCTGAAACTAATTGAGGATGCAAGGTAACATTCCTTTTGGCTTTTTCAATTAAGATAGATGACTAAAAATGCATGTAACTGATACCTACATCCAATAAGCATTTCTACAAACACTTGGCATGCATACTAAATGACTTCTCTAATAGTATGTTGACTAAAAATGTATCTACAGCTACTAATCATTTTAGTCAAACACTTTCAATGCAACCTAAATATGTAATAAGATCATCTACAGCCATGAGGCATTTTAACAAACATTTGTCATGCATCCTAATAACTGAAATATATAATCATGATATTGACATATTAACAAACAATTGATATGCAACCTTATTCCTCCTTTATTGACTAAGGAAATGACTGATTACAAATGGACTGCAAATGCCAAGACTCTTGGCTTACAATCGTGAATAATGCTATTACAAATCTGATATAGAATATGCACCTACAGCTGCAAGAAGGCAGCAACTTAAATAATCTAATATGACAATGCAAAGCATGCAAAATACATAAAGGAACCTGATAATAATATGTTGAAAGAAATCGATGATGAAATGGCAACTTGGTATTCTCAAAACAATCTTCAATGATGCACAATCTTCACCTACAGCAGCTGCCCCTGTTTTTATATCAGACCTGAATATAAAATAATACTAGCTGCTAATACCATCAACACTCTCCAAAAATCATTGCCAAGTCTCCTTGAGTGGTGCGCTCAAACTCCCAAGGAAAATCGAAGCTTCTATGATGCAATATAAATAAAATCGTCCTTATCCATGAGGTTGATCGATCCAACGGCAGCAATAAATCTGACTTGAAATGATGAATAATTTTCTACAGCAAATCATCCCAAAATGCCACCAATAAACTTCTCCAAAATTTGGCCAAAGGCCACAAAATTTTGCCAATGAAGCACGAATAGAAAGTCTGAAGTAACTTCCTCAATATTCCAAACTAGGGTTGATATTTCACAACCGAGATTGCAAGTAACTAGCTAGGTTTGGTCTTTCACAAACAAAGACTGGAAATCAACAAGCTAAGCATTCAGCTTCAGCAGTGTAGTAGAAAAGGTGTATGCAACTCAAGATGCCCAAATGCAAAATCCCAAGCTTCTTCTTATACTTTTCATACCTCATGCTTCTAGAATAAAATATTATTTTATTTCATTAAGTGACTTTTTGATATTATTTTATTTTTAGTCACTTTATTATTAAATTAATTAAATATAAAGTTACCTTATGATATTGTATTTTTAGGATAACTTTATAAATAATTAACTTAATATTTAATTTAATTAAAATAATTAATTAGTCATCCTCATGAAATAACAATATTCGGACAACTTAATTAATTAAATTAATTAAATTAATCTTCCTCCAAATTGGGGACATGACAATTGTTACATCCCAAATTGAGACGTTACAATTACTAGATAGAGTAAATGTGAATTCTGAAGGTAAATTAATGATGCTTGTACCTCGTTTTCAATATGAATGTTGTTTCATTTGATGTTATTCTTGGTGAAATACTGCATAAAGGAGAATATAAGGTTATTGATTTATGAATAATCTAACTTTTGAAATGTTTCATGTATTCTGCTTTGTTTTGAGCATATGATTCCCGTTGTCGTGACATGGTGTGCAGGAAGCAGGTTCGTACCTCCAGGCAGAGGAGAGATATCACTCGGGGAAGAACTTGGTCGGGTAAACAGTAATGGATACCAACTGGACATACACACACAAACCTTAGAACTGTGTAAGCTAAGTCATTGTTCTGGTTAAAGGTAAGTCATCTGTAGGCTTGTCTAGTATCATTAGGAGTCGTGTCTTCTTCTGAATGTGTAAACAAGTGATGCTTGCCAGTATAACCTTATAAATGATAAGTTCTGGTTAGAGGTGGATATGTGTATTTGTACATACGAATACGTATGTGTCGATATAAATGTATTTATGGATACTTATACATGTATATATACTGATATATATACAAATATACATACCCACGGCTAACAAGATAAATGAATTATATATTGTAATGATATCTTCCCTCTGAAATTATACGAATATATATATATAAATTTACATGTTTAACGTATAATGTAAATGAATATATATGTATTAGTATAAAGTTAAGTATTTCAATATATTCAATATTATATTAAAATATTAATATAATATAGTTTAAAATGTATATAATATTATTTAAATTGATAATTTAAATAATTATACATAAACTATATTATATAAGTATTTTAATAGAGTATACCAAATATATTTAAATAAAACAATTAACAAAATCAATTGAAAAGAAAATTAAACATTTGAAACACTTTTATAAAAGGCGAATGTAAATCATAAAGAAAATGGAAATTCGCGAATTTCTCTAAATCGCGGATTTCTCTAATGAATCCGTTGAAATTCAATTCTGAGCTTTAGCAAATGCAGCATATTTATTTTGAAAACGTCATTTAAATATTAAAGATTTACAAAGTCGGAATAAAGAAGAAAAAACGCGAAAATGAAATAAGGAAAATGAAAAACGCGCAGGTAACCCGCGCGACTAGGGCCACAGCAACCAAAAACGACTGAGACAAATTCGCTAAAAATGGTGTGTGGACGCCATCCGGCCTGGGAATTAGTCTCTCATTAAACTAACACTGATTTCTACCTGTTGAAATACGCATTAACCTGTAGGTGGCATTTTTCAGTTTCGAGTTGAATTTTTCATGATTTGCTGGCTTAAAGGAGTCGAATCACCTTCATTTTTGGTGACTTAGGGTTTAAAGATCCGCCAGGTATCATTTTTACTATATCTGGGCTCTTTGTTGTCATTTGGCATGCCTCAAAAAGAGGAAATCCGTTGCACTTCGGGCCTATAAATGGACGCCCAGCCATTCAAGGTTGGGGGGGGACTTGAAGAATCCGAGTTTGTCATTTTATTAAGCTTCCATAATCTATCTCTGTTTGAGCTGTGAGTAAACTTTATTAATGCTGAGAGAAACCTTACACATTTTCTGAGAACAGTATGTTACCAATTGCTGAGAGACATCCCCTGTTATTTTCTTCATCACTTGTAAGTTCACAGTAAGAAGTTGAGATTACTTTCAGCTATTGAAAGTGATTAATTTCTGAGGAAGAATTTGAGAATGGTCTGAGAGTGCTGAAAGTCTTTTGTTCAAGATTTTAGGAGCTGTAAACCCATTCAAGGTCATCCCTTAAAGGAAAAGGCGAATACCAGGCATGTTTCATTCTTCATGTTGTTAAGCATACTTCTTGTTAAATAACTAAAAGAATAAAATGCTGAATGTACACATTAGGGAATTGCATTGAGTTCAATACTTCAGTTAAGATAAACAAAGAAATGATTCTATGTTGTATCATGTAAGTAAATTACTTAAAAGAAAGGCTAATGCATGTTCTATTCTATTGAAGAGTAAATTATATAAATTGGTAGACGGATTTACTAATCTATTGAAGAGTAAATTATATTAATTGGTAGACGGATGTACTGATCTATTGAAGAGTAAATTATATTAATTGGTAGACGGATTTACTGATCTGTTGAAGAGTAATTTGCATTATTGACTCCATATAAGGAGTGTATGTTTGAATATAGCTCTTTAAATACTAAGGAATGAAATGAGGGTATTTAATAAGTTACCGATCACAACTAGTTGAAGATTAACTTAGTCAAGTTATTAAAAGCTCCTAGGATGAGAAAGTCCCGTATAACGGAGTTAGTTGTGAGTACTTGTTAAATTGTTCTCCATTCTAGTAGTTAGATTGTTGTAGGAAGTCTAGGGTACGGACTACCCCGATAGACCAACCTACGCGTAGGGTAAGATAGCCTCAAGTCAAGTTGAACCTGGCTAGTGTATGTGACAAATGACCTATGTTCTTTATTGAACGTAACACTTTGGCCAAAGTAGTGTAAGGAACCATTTAGTTGTTGTACTACACTGTCAGTTCACCGTGATCCCGAATTACATCCTAGTTTGAGTATTGCCGATTGCACGAAAGCTAGTTTTGTAGGATCACAGCACTATGTCCAGTTGGTAGTCGTTAAAGGTTACCCAACCAATCTCTTCTTTGAAGGGAGGGTCGTTCATTGCAAAATGATCGTGCGGGGGACCGCATTATAAGTCCGTGGTTGGCGGAAAAACGCTCGAGTGATGTTTCTCCTCCTCAGCAAGCGGCCGATGTACCAAGATTTGAAAGGACGGATTCCTGGACTTTCTTACTACTATTTGTTCTAAAGCTCATTGGAGCTATGTTAGTTAAGGTACGTATTCTTGTTTCATGTACTTGTGAAGTTATTATATTGAAATGGAATCTTAGTTGTATATTAATATGGCAATTTGTTCATGTTTTGTCAATAAAGAAAAAGAAAAATTCTATTGCAATGACATGATTAACACGTTTACATACTTGAAGGATGTAGATTATGAAAAATTTAATTTTACCGAAGGGTCGGGCTGTTACAACAATCCTAAGGAAAATCAAGTGGTGCTAGATCATGACTGGTAGACTCCTCATCTTCAAAGTCAGAATGCTCTGAAGCCCTCCCATCAGGGGAGCCAAGAGGAAGACGAACACCCTCATCAGAAGCCTTCATAGGCTGATCCTCAAGACTGGTAGTAGGAAGAAATGGACTAGTAGTATCATCAATCACAACATCACGATTGAATATGAGACGATATGTCTCCACATCAATCAACCTGTATGCCTTGTGATTGTCGCTGTATCCAGTAAACATAAGTTTCTAGCTCTTGGAGTCAAACTTGGTGTTGTGACCTTTTCACACATCGCCCCATTCAAGATGGGGACCCCTAATTTTTGCTCCATTCTGGTCTTTTGGCTTTGGTTTTGTCTCTCTCCCTCTCTTTCTACTGTCTTCCTTTTGAGGGATGTGCCCGTCTGTGAGCTTTAACGTGAAATTTTGGCCAACTCTGAAAATTAGGGTTTCCATCCTTTTGATCAGTCCGAGGTCGAACAAGGTGAATAAATTGAAAATAAAGACTAACGTTGCTTTCAGTGTGCTTCCAGCAGGCTCTCAGCAAAATTTCATCAGATTCCAGTCACTTACTATTTTTAGTAAGTGTGCAATTCGGGGTGTTTTCTCGACACTTTCGAAGTTTTAATAGTCACACTACATTCAGAACACATCAAGCTACTCACAGGTTAAATTTGAGCTGAAACAGACAGCTTACTATTTTTAGCAGTTCAGCTTCCAAAGCAAATTTCAGGGCTTAGATGCGAAGTTTTTCAGTGCATGTTGGAAGATTCCTTCTGGGTTTTTAGAGACCTTCGCGATGATGTAACATGCGAAGCGAGACGACAACTTTCAGAGTTCAGCCTTCCAGGGCTATTTTTAGGGTTTGCATGTCAACGTTTTCTTTGCATGTCGGCATATTCCTCATGGGTTTTCCGAGATCTACGCAATGGTGTGACATGCAAACGGAGATGGTCACTCATTTAGGAACTTACTATTTTTAGCAGATACGTCCCGGCAGCTGCCTCCTAGCACTTCAGAATCACGAGCTGATCGCAATGCAACAAAAACGAGAATAAATGGAGACCATTTGATATGCATGCAAGATGAATTAGGGTTTCCAGCTTCAGGACCTAAAAAGAAGGGTAAAAAGTCAAAATTTTCGAAAACCAGTGTAAACCACCGCAATCAGCATCCTTCAAGCTATCTGCTGGTAAAATTTGAAGACAAACGGAGCACTTACTATTTATAGTAAGTCATTTTGGAAACAGGCTAAAAATAGAAAGTCAGCCGCATGCGCCGATGCCAACAGGCAGGTCACGTGGTGAAGAGCGCATCATTCGAATTTCAAATCAAACGGAGCTGTGGAGATATCAGAAACGAGTAGTTACTATTTATAGTCAACCACCTTCAGAAATGGGCTAAAAATAGCAGGCCAACCCGAAATAGCAGTGTCAACAGGTTGATGAAGTCGTGAAGATGCAGTGTTCAAAATTTCAAGGCAATCTGAGCTTTCGAAGTGTGAGAATTAAAAGGCTTACTATTTATAGTAAGGCGTGGAGAGGCTGGCAGAGGTCAGGAAAAATGGCTAAGGCATGAATTTCATCCTGCAGCACCCAGGAAATGCGCCCAAGGTGGAGGCATCAAGAAATTTACTAAGTGTTGAGTCTCGTCCTCCTCCACCTTCAAAATGCGCCCAAGGAGAAATAAGATGGTGAAAAATATTCTAAGGCATTGTTAAATCTTCCTGCCACCTCCAAATGCGCCCAGCAAGTATTCAAGGTGTTTGAAAAAGTTTCTAACATGTTTCATCCTCCTCACATGGCAAAATGCGCCCACTTCTCAAGAAAGTCAAGGAGGTCAACAAGTTTCATCCACCTCCAGGGGTAAAATGCGCCCTCCTCACAAAGCAAGATGTTTGAGAAATTTTCTAAGTATAAAATATCCTCCTCACCCATCAAAATGCGCCCAAAAGAAGGCATGTGAGGACAAAAACGAGGGAGATGAAAGGTCACTTGTTGGTGGCGTTTGAAAGTTTTCATTCTTCTCTACATGAGAAATGCGCCCAAACCAGGGCATGTGAAGACAAAAAGAAGGAATCTCAAGCTAGTCAACAAGTCAAAAGGCGTTTCATCCTCCTCCTATGCTCAAATGCGCCCAAATAAGGGCATGTAAAGACAAAAGAGGGGAGCTCAAAGGTCATATGTTGGACATTGAAAATTTAAAATCCCTCTCACCCTTTCAAATGTGCCAAGAAGAAGAAAAGGTCAAAGATGGCGTTGAATATTCCATCCTTCATGACATGAGATATGCACCATGTAAAGAGTTAGTAAAGTTGATAAGTGAATAATGCTAGGCGTGGAAAGAATATCCTCCTCAAGGTAGAGAATGCGCCCTAGATGCAAGGTGATGAAAAAAAAGAATATACTAAGGAATTGAAAGTTTTTATTCTCTTGAACTTGCTAAATGCGCCCAAGGTGGTGAGTGGAAAATAATGTGCTAGGTGCTGGAGTTTTAATTTAATATTCCCCTTCAAGTGTGGTGTGCACCTAGACTTGAGAGATGATATTGCTAAGTGATGAAAAATAAAGCATGCTAGGCGTTGGAATTTAAGTGTGATGTGCTTTCAAGGAAAATTTCCCAAATGGATTGATGAAATAAAAATCTCACCACAGAAGGATGGAATAAAATTTCTAAGGCAAAATTTTCAAAAGTGCTGAGTGATTCAAAAAAATTTCTAAGGCAAAGAAATTTTCCTTAGGAGAAATACGCCCAAGTTGAAGTAGTGATGAAATTTCCTAGAGCATGAGCAGGATTGCCAGTGAAGGAGTCCGATGATGCCAGCTGCACAGGATCAACAAAAATATTTTCAAGTCAGAGCAACATGAGATGTTCATCGAGATGAAGAACGGGATTAAAATTCATGAGGAATTTTTTTTTTTTTCCAAGGTTCAAAATTTTAAATTTTAAATGAACCCGTTCGTTGTATACCCATGAGTTCGACAAATTCTGAAGAAAATTTTCTTCTGGGTATTGAAGATTATTGATCAGGAATGGATTTTAAGGTCTTCCACAGCTTGCCAACGGTTCTGAGGTAAATATTTTAAATGGGCACCAGGTTGATGAATTTCCTAAGAGAAATTTTAAAATTTTCTAAGGCAAGGAATAAAACGTGTTTTCAAGATAAAATTTGCCTTGGTGGATGAATTTGAAGTTGGGCACTTAGATGATTTTTGATCAAATTCCTGATGGAAGGATTTCTTCTCGGGTCTGAGTTGGATGAAATGGCAGAGTGAAGTGCGCCAGGCAGAATGCAAGATAGGTTGGAAATTTGGCTAAGGCATGAAGAATTTGAACGCGAAGTTGGCTAGTGAAGACAATGAACGCTTGGAAGTTAGAGCGTGAAAATCCTGGTGAGTAAGTTGAATTTATATTATGAAATGTTCTAATGCTCTTCTCCTTGCTTGTTTTGCAGGAGAAACGTCAAGACCAAGCGGTGACGACTTGAAGTAATGAAGAAAGTAATCCAAGATGACATTTCAACTTCGAAGGAAGAAAAGTTGCAAGAAAATGGCTAAGTGTTGAGGCTTAGTAACAATGAAGAAATGTTTTCAAAACTTAAGATGGAGAAAAGAATGGAAGCTCGATCGAAGTTGAAGAACAACATCAAGAAGAAGACCAAGAACAATGTGAACACATTTCAAAGTTGGAATCTTCTAGAAGGATGGTGGCCATTAATTGCTCATTTATTGCCCCACTCCCCATTGTGGCGGTTTTTAGGGTGAATCTTGTTTAGGGCTGAGGTGGCACAATCTGGGCCCTCCAGTCGATTGTAATCTGAGCCATCCGTTGGACTTGGCCATCTATAAGAGGGGGAGTCCCCCTCATTTGTATCTCATTAGAAATTAGAATTAGATCAGAGTTAGGATAGCAGAGAAGGAGTAGAGAGCAATTAGATAGTTGATAGTATAGTTTAGATTGGAAAGGAAGGAAAGTCTTCCCTTTGAATACTTTGTAAGAAGTTGTCATGAATGTTTTCATAATAAAAGAATTTTCATTGATGGTGATTTCTTCTTTGTTATGAATAGTTGTTGAGGCTTCTTCGTCCTTCCAATTCACGTAGCATCTTGAAGTAACTTAAAATAAAGTAGATTTCATTTCATGCAAGTACTTAGCAATTGTGGAATGTGGTGCTTGATTTGAACAAGACTTCGCTTGTCATACCACTAGCGGGCTCGCTGACAGTGGGTTCGCCTTGCGTGGTCAACTGGAACTTTGTGAAACTTAACTTCGATTATGGTTTATATGTTGGCATGCGTCGTTGTGATGGTGTCTTCATGCTAAATCGTGATCTGAACATCTTGAGTCACTCCTCTAAAGATTGCACCAATTTTGTAGAAGTTGTCTGAAGCGAGGCAAAGCAAAACCTGGTTGAAGTCCGTAAGAATTGATCGCCATGTCTCACGCCTTATAGTAGAACATAAACTTCTTAGGCCCTACATTCTTTGAAATTCAGTTCATTTCTGGTTAGAATTAGGAAACTTGCGCTCACCTGCCAAATCATCCAAATTGCATAAAAGCCCTTAGTCTACTGTCTGCTGTCAGTTGTCGAACAATTGTGTAAGTCCCCTTGAAATACCAGCAAAATCACATCAAGCCAACTGAGACTATTCGCACTGAAGGAACCTTGGAGTTAAATGTATGATCTATCTCGCAATCTTAGCATGCAGGAAACTTTGTTCAAGAGAGGATAGAGTATCCGTTGGGAAACTTTATTCTGTGTTGGTGCGGTCGCAAAAACCACGTCAACAGAATTGGCACTAGAAGGAGGGGGATTAATAGCTACAGCATACAGTTGTGTTGAAGTAGAAAGGGTTTGAAGTACGAAAAGTTCTATTGGAGAAAATTATCAGAAGTCAAGATGGTGTTCTCTCAAGATTGAACAATCCCGCACAGAAGCAGCTACATCCTGGATCGTATCAGTTCGTTCTCGCCAGACAAGTTGAAGAGAATTTTAAGGTCCACGCCAAGTTCATCCAAAGAGTTCGTAGAATTAGAGCTACCTGCGAGATCAAGGAAGAAGAAAGAAAGTTATTCAAGTGAAGAAGTTCAGTCAGGTGAAGGAGAAACAAGCAAAGAAGAGATTTCTAGTCTATTCAAAACTCCACCAAGTGCTTCGAGGTTTGCTCCAGCAAGGTCAATCCAAGTTACTACACCAGCAATTATTCGGCAACAACCAGTTCAAGTCGCTACACCTCGACAACAGCCAACTCAAGTTATTGTTTATCAAAGGAGACAGCTAGTTCAAGCAATGGCTCAACCAGGAGGTCAACCAGGAGGACAACCCGCTCCAAATGGTGCTACATGGTTGGTTACCAACCCATCTCCGCTAGAGTTTCAAGACTACCACGAGATGTCGAAGAATCCTGAAGATTTTTGTACTAAGTTCATTACCAATGATGTTAACCGCACTGCTGAGGATCATATCAAAATGTTCGAGGATCATTTGCGCAATAGGCAGATTGGGTATGCAGACGTGGCTTGCCACCTATTTCCATATTCTTTGGGAGAAGAGGCTCATTTTTGGTTTATTCACCTACCAGTGAGGTCTATAAGAACATGGGAGCAGATGAAGGAGGCCTTCATCGGAAAGTTTGGTATACCAGCCACCCCTGTAGAGCTTTATCGTCAATTTGCAAAGGTGAGAAGACAAGACACAGAGCCCATTCATGCATTCAACAATAGGTTCCAAAAGGCCCTCACAAGGTTACGCGCTCCTTATGTCGTTGCTGATGCTCGAGAAAGCTACTATTCGGCACTTGATCCTTTGACTGCAATGTTCGTGAGATCTCACCCTACTCCAACAAACATAAATCAAGCTTACGCTAAAGCTATTGAAGTAAGTCAAGGTTTAGGACAGAATATAACTGGGCCCGTACTCTATACTGGCCTAGCTACGACAAACAATCAAGTGCCAATGTTCAGCTCAACATGGAATCAACAAGTTCCAACGTTAAATGCAATTCCACAGCCAGCTTATCAAGTTCAAACACCATCAAGTCAGTTAGTTCTCCATCCTGGGATGCCTCTGTCCCAGACGCAAGTCACACAGCCTGTTTATCTCCAGAACACAATGCCACCAATGAAAACTCAAGAGGAGAAAGATGAAATAAAGGATTTAATAGAACAAGTGAAGAGGCTGTCAACTGAGGTGACTTACCTCAAAAGTCAAAATAATCAGACACAAACTATACCACGAAATTATCAGGCACACCAAGGTGCTAACCGAGGATATCAAAATAATCCTCAGATTCATTAGGATACCCATCAGGGATACAGTCATGAAAACAGTCATGGGTATAGAAACAACAATCAAGGATTTCAGAAGAGGTCTTGGAATACAGGGCCCAACAATGGAGGTGTCCCATCACCATTGGACAATCCACCACCTCCTGAAAATCGTCCTGCGGATAGAATTTATATGGCCGAAACTGCCTCGTCAGGATGGTGTAGGTTACATAAACAAACCAGCACTCTGAGCTTCAGTGCCACGAATTCCAAGTTGTGGTTGGTATTCTCAAGAATGAAATAAGGAATACAGGGGCCACAGATAACCCTCCAATTACGGGATATGAATTAGTCCCAGCACCCAGATATGATCAGGCATTGATAGTAGAGGATTGCAATTTCCTGCCTAAGTTTCAGAGTTACACGCCCCCACCAGTTAATCACCAATTTCCATCAGCTTCATCAAACGCTCCCGTGGGGATGCCAAAGTTTCAAATACCATCAGAAGTTCACGCCACGTATTCATCACCAGAAGAGCCTCTTCATAGAGATGGTTACGTTTTTCCGCCTCTCAACAGCAGCGTCTTGGTAGAAGGAAGAAGGGAGGTACAAGCTTTTCAAACTACTAGAGGTGAAGCTCCTAAAGTGTATCAGAGGAATTACCACCAACAACGTGAACCTCTAACGTCGTCGGTACCTCCAAATAATTTTACAACTCCGCCGCATCCCAACGCGACCAATAACCCAAGTTTACCAAGAGATTCTCCAGAGTACAGGCGACAGAATACAACGCAAGGTGGAAGTGGACAACAAGCTATTCAGCAACCCGTTCATCAAGTGGGGCAAAGACAAAAGGAGTCTTCCTAGAGAGGACGTGAAAAGACTTGGCTCTTATGTACTAGAAGAATTCAAAAGGATGAAAGTTAGTCTCCCACTACATGAGCTAATGAAGATTTCAGAGGTCAGAAATACAATTCTGGGAAGTGTATATGAAACGCCCGTTGTGAGGAGTACATCCCAAGAAGCAACCAGTGCACCAAGAAATCCTCCTGTTATCACACAGTCTAGTCCCGCACAAAATACGAATGTGGTAGAAGAAGTGCCTCACGCGCCATTTGACACTTGGGAGGCTCCGCAACAGCCTCAAAACTTCGTAGGTATGGTATAGGGTTCTTCAAACATTCCCAAGAAATCAAAGATTGAAGATAAAAAGAAAGTTCGGTTCAATATTCCTGCGGAGCAGAAGCAAAAACAAGAGCAAACGCAGAATCCAAAAGAGGTTGTTCGAGACAATCAATTTCAATCAAGTAGAAAAGATGAAAGTAAGAATGCCTCAGCAAATGAAAGGAAAAAGCCAATAGTATTTTATCAAGGGAGGGATGAGCCAGCCCCGTTTCTTGTTTCAGTCCGAATTTTTGGGAAGTTATTGCATAACTGTTTGATCGATTCCGGTGCATCAAGTAATGTCATGCCTTTGAAGGTATGTCAGGCGTTGGGTATAATTCCGCTTCAGACCAACAAGAAGGTGATGCAACTAGATAAGACTGAAGTTCCAGTTGTAGGAGAGTTAAGTAATATCCATATGCAGCTAGAAGCGGATCCTAGAATTCAGAGTCGCATTGACATATCAGTTGTGGATGTACCAGGTGGTTATGGCATGCTATTGAGCAGAGATTGGTCCAGAAAATTGAATGGATACATTGCGACTAACTTCTCCCACATGTGGTTGCCTTGGAGAGGAGTTCCAAATCAGATAAAAATTGAAAGTACACCAAGGCTCAAATTAATGATCACAGAATGTGGTGAAAATAGTGATATTTTGTTCGTGGAAACTGATTTGGGTTCGTACAAGCCCGTTAAGAAAGAAGAACTCATGTTGCAAAGCTCAAAGGGAGAGAAGTTTTTAGAAGATACGCCTGCCTTCACCGAAGTGTTGATTGAAAATGATTCAAGTAGAAATAAGAATGAAAGGATGTTCGGAGATTCTGCAAAGCAAGAGATAGAAAATGCCTCCATCGAAGGCTTATCGTCACCCAATTCATGTAGAATTCGCGAAGTTTTCCATTCAGAAAACACAAGTGCTATGAGTAAGATCTCCTAGATGGCTCAACAAGTCATTTTAAAAGAAAAACGTGGAGAAGTCAATAAGAAAGAAGACCCGGTTCAAGCTAGGTTGTCCCAGTTGATGCACTTGGAGGAGAAAAGGGACGAAGCTTTGGAAAATTTGGCTAAGTATCAAGGTGTTATGAACAAACGGATCGACAAATCATGGTTGGACCCTCGTCAAGCTTCTGAGATCCTAGGAGATGATGCATTTAAGTTACGGACACGAATAGGAGGGGATATCCCATTGCCAGACGATGGTAAATTCTTCAAGCATTATTTCCAACCCTAGGTTCTCTCCGAGAACCTACTTTGTAACATAGGTAGATTAGGTTTGCTTTCCCGTTTGCTTTTCTGTTTGCTTTCCGGTTTGTCTTGTTTTGGTTTTGGTTTGTTGCCCTCTGGGTTTTTGTTTTGTCATTTCCGTCCCTTGAGTTGTCCGCTCAAGTGGTTTTGGTTTGGAATGGGCAAGGATTTTAGGGTTTCCCCGTTGCGAAGGGGGTGATGATGGTTTTAATTCTCACAACATGGTTTCTTTCCACTGGAATTTGTGCAAATTTTTGAAAAGGCTAAGGTTGTTTTCCTCTTGTCATCATCCAGTTTGGATCAAACTCGTCTCGGGAGGTTAACCCGTTATTGTGTCTTAACACATGAGTCTAAAGATCCTAGATATATTACCTATCTCCACTCTGAGTCATTTTGGTTTCTTGGGAAAGGTCTTGGCAGGTGAAAATCTTACATCTTGCCTCAGCGCCACTACAATTCTCAAACCCATTGGAGGCTTCATTGCCTGCCAGCCAATTGAGGAATTGACGGAAAATCAAAAGAAGAAAAGAAAATGTGCTTGAAAGAAATATCTGAAAAACAAGAAAGAAAGAAATGAGAAAATGAAAAAGGAAATATTATGAAATATTGGTTTTGGGAACATACGAGTAACTCCACCGGGGCTATGGACGCCCGGCCGGCAGTGGAGCAATATCCATGAGCATTGTAGTGACAACCTCATCGGGGCTATGGACGCCTGACTGGCAGCGAGGCAATGTCCAGGATGCTTTTGAAGTTAAGATATTTGTATAACTTGCTGCGACCGATTCCGGAGGTCGAGATGGTTTAGAGATGGAACGAATGCACACACTCACAAGGTCTTGGATGAAGGCGTTCTGATCCAATATTGGATTCTTCTCCTCTTTTGGGTAAGTATCTTGCTGTATGATGGTTTGAGGAAGATTAATCAAGGTTCAATTCTTAAAGTGTTTTTCAACACTTTCCCGTGGGGATGCCAGATGTTGTGACCTTTTCACACATCGCCCCATTCAAGATGGGGACCCCTAATTTTTGCTCCATTCTGGTCTTTTGGCTTTGGTTTTGTCTCTCTCCCTCTCTTTCTACTGTCTTCCTTTCGAGGGATGTGCCCGTCTGTGAGCTTTAACGTGAAATTTTGGCCAACTCTGAGAATTAGGGTTTCCATCCTTTTGGTCAGTCCGAGGTTGAACAAGGTGAATAAATTGAAAATAAAGACTAACGTTGCTGTCAGTTGTCGAACAATTGTGTAAGTCCCCTTGAAATACCAGCAAAATCACATCAAGCCAACTGAGACTATTCGCACTGAAGGAACCTTGGAGTTAAATGTATGATCTTTCTCGCAATCTTAGCATGCAGGAAACTTTGTTCAAGAGAGGATAGAGTATCCGTTGGGAAACTTTATTCTGTGTTGGTGCGGTCGCAAAAACCACGTCAACACTTGGCACGCTTGGCTTGGGGAATCCAAACATGAGTTGTAGAACCAAAGACTTTCAAATGGCCCACCTTAGGCTTACGTCCTGACCAGGATTCTTCTGGAGTCATCTTCTTAACAGCTTGTGTAGGTGATCGATTTAGGAGGTAGACTGCAGTATAAACTGCTTCAGCCCAATATTTCTTTGGGACATTTTTGTACTGTTGTGACCTTTTCACACATCACCCCATTCAAAATGGGGACCCCCTAATTTTTGCTCTGTTCGGTCTTTTGGCTTGGTTTTTGGGTCGTTTTGCTGCTGTCTCTCTTTTGTTCCGTCTGTCTTTTCGGGGATGTGCCCGTCTTTGGGCCTAAGTTGAAATTTTGGCTAAGTCTGTAAAATTAGGGTTTGCATTCTTCTAGCCAGTTTGAAGTCAAATTGAGTTGGAAAATTGTGATTTGAGCTTGCCACTGTAATCAAAAGGCTTCTAGTGGGTTCCTAGCAAAATTTCATTGAATTCTGACAACTTGCTATTTTTAGCAAGTACTCCATTTAAGGCTTTTCTGCTGAGGTTTTTGAAAAACGGACTGTTACACCAAATTCCAGACACTTCAAAGTGCTTACACATAAAATTTGAGCAAATTCTGACAACTTGCTATTTTTAGCAGTCTGGGCTTCAGGAGCCATTTTTAGGGTTTGCATGGGTACTTTTTCAATGCATGTTTGGAGAATCTTTCTGGGTTTTTCGAGACCTTCACGATGATATAACATGCAAGCCGAGATGATGACTTTCAACAATTATGGCTTCGAGAGCCCATTTTAGGGTTTGCATGTCTGATTTTTCAATGCATGTCAGAATATACTTTATGGGTTTTTCAAGAGCTTCGCAACGATGTGACATGCAAGCCAAGTTGATCATTTTTCAGAAATTTGCTATTTTTAGCCAGTGCTCGCATACAGACCAGTTTTATGGGTTTTTCTGGGTTTTTTGAGATCTCTCGGGCAGTGTGACATGCAAACTCATCCAGCAACTGGTTGGTCACTTTTTCAGACATTTACTATTTTTAGTAGGATCACTCCAACAGCTCCCCAGCACTTCAGTATCACGAACAGAGCGACATGCAACAGAAACGGGGTCAAATAGAGGTCATTTCAGCCACATGCAAGTCAGATTAGGGTTTCCATCTTCGGGACTCAAAATGAGGGGTAAAACGCCAAAATCTCCAAAAACTGATGTATCCCATCGTGATCAGCATCCTTCAAGCTATCCACTGGTAAAATTTGAGCACAATCCGAGTACTTACTATTTATAGTAAGTTACCTCCAAAACAGGGCTATAAATAGCAGGTCAACACAAAGCACCAGTGTGAACAGGTTAGTTAACCCATGAGGATCACGTCAAGCGAATTTCAAGGCAAACGGAGTTGCAGAAGTATGAAAATCAGGAAATTTACTAAAAATAGTAAGCAAGGCAAGCAAGGTATGAAAGCCTGAAGAAATTTCTAAGTCTGTCATGAAACTGGCAGGCCACACCCCAAAATGCGCCCAAAGCTGACTGGGAGGCATGAAAATTTTCCAAGTATGAAAACTGGAAGCAGGGAAGCTCAAATCGCCCAAGAACTGAAGAAGAGAGGAAAAGTTATTAAGGCATTAAGAACTTCCTGACACCCCCATGAAATGCGCCCAAGTTTGTGATAGAAGCATGAAAAATTTCTAAGTATTTGGAATTCCTCCACCACCTAGCAAATGCGCCCTGTCTTGAGGAGGTGGTATCAAAATACTCTAAGGCGTTAAAAGTTCCCTGACCTCACCTGAAATGTGCCCAACTTGCAAAGTGATGGAGAAATTTGTCTAAGTAATGGAAATTCCCTGACACCCCCTAATATGCGCCCAGAGTTTGGAGGAGAATATGCTAAGTCATAAGTTGGCAGTTGACCCCCTTGAATGCGCCCAAGCAAAGATGGAGCTGAGAAATTTTCTAAGTCATGAGAAATTCCTCCAGGTTCCTTCAAATGCGCCCAAGCTTGTAGAGGAGACATAGAAATTTACCTAAGTGTTGAAAGCTGGCATGAGAAGGGGAAAAATGCGCCCTAAGAGGAGTAAGTCAGGAGAAAAGTTTCAAAGGCTTAGAAATTCCCCGACACACCCTGAAATGTGCCCTCCATAAGTGAGTTGAAATGGATATTTTCTAAGGCATGAAAATTGGAAGCCACCTCATGGTAATGCGCCCTAGAAAGGACTTGACTTGGAAAAAGTTTCTAAGTCATGGGAAATTCCTCCACCACCTAGCAAATGCGCCCTTCGCATCTTGGAGAAGTTGAAAATATTCTAAGTTAATGAAAATTGCCTGACACCCTTCAATATGCGCCCATCTTGGAGGGAAGGTTTGGAAAAGTTTCTAAGTTAGAAGATGGAAGTTGACCCTCCAATATGCGCCCAACATGAGACTCCTAGCAAATGCGCCCTCAAGAGATGCAAATAATTTCTAAGTGTTGCAAAATGGAAGTTGACCCTCCCAAATGCGCCCAAGTTGGGAAGGCATGCAAAAGATTTTTCTAAGTGTTTGAGAATTTCCTCACAAACCCCCCAAATGCGCCCATGTTGAGGAGAGAATGATAAAAACTTTTCCAAGCCATAAATTGGAAGTAGGACCTATGAGATGCGCCCAAGTACTAATGGAGGTGGGAAATTTTTCTAAGTTATGAAAACTAGCATGAGAGGGGGCCAAATGCGCCCATCATGGAGAAGGTGAGTTGAAAACGTCTAAGGCATCGAAAATTCTTCCACCACCCCTCATATGCACCCAAACTCAAAGGAGGTAAGAAAACGCCCAAGTATTGAAAAGGAGTAAATGGTGTTAGAAAACTTTCTAAGTGTCAAAACAGGAGTACGCCCAAAGGAGAAGTAAAAATGAACTTTAGTGGGAAATATTTTTCAAAGGTGTAAAAGAAAAAAAAATTAAGTGAACCCCTTCATGTGCACCTATGGATAATAAAGTTGTGAAATATTTTTCTAAGGGGGGAAATTCTTAAGACTCTCAGTGGCTTGGTTATTTTTCTAAGGGGATTAAATACTACGCCTTGCAGTATGATTTCAAGATGGACGCTGGGTTCTAGGTTGATAAAATTTTCTAAGGGGAGATAAAATTTCCTAAGGCTCGGATGAATAAAATTTTCTAAGGCATGAAAAAGAAGGCAAAAGGGGTCAAATGCGCCTAAACTCAAGGTGGGTTGATTTTTGTCTAAGAAGACTCCCTCAAGGTGAAGTAAAACTCAAACATCAAGCTCATAGGGGAAGATCAACAAAATAGGTGAACGGAATTGCTAAGGCAAGAAGATGAAAACATCAAGGTGGTATACGCCCTAGTACGCAGATGTTGAAAATTTATGAAGAAAGCAGGGTTTGCTAGAGAAATGGTGAACTCTACCAGATCCAGAGATCAATCAAACCTTGGAAATCGGAACATGGAGATTAGGTAAGTGAAGTGAGTTTACATTATAAGGTGTTTTGATGCTCTTCTCCTTGCTTGTTTTGCAGGGTGAACACCGAGGCCAAGGTGTGATGACTTGGGGTGATGGAACATATACTCCAGGACAACATTTGGAAGAAGATAAAGTTATGTGTTTCAAGCTCCTCCATGAGATCTCAGTTGCACCCAAATCATGAAGGCAGGTGGCAAGGAAGGAACGATCGAGTCCAAGACTGGAAAATCCTTCCAGATCAGGGATGGAGAAATAATGAAGGCCCAAGGGTTAGAAATCATCCTCAAGCATTTCAGAGTTAAAGAACGACAGAGGAAAATCATCATCGGGCAAGAGAAAGCGGTTGCAGTCTTGGAGCTTCAAATTGAGAACGTGCCTGCCATGCCAATCCATGAAGTTGAAGCAGTGATGGCCAGATTCGTTGACTTTGCAGTCAAGGAGAAGGAAAATGGAAGCGCCCTTCTAGATGATGATCTTCTAGAAGACGATGGTGGGCATTAATTGCCCATGATGTTTCGGGTGTGAGTGGGAATCTTTTTGGCTCATTTATTACCCCTCTTCTTTGTGGCAGTTTTTAGGGTGAATCTTGTTTAGGGCAGAAGTGGCATGATCTGGGCCATCCATTTGATTGTAATCTGAGTCGTCCATTGGACTTGGCTCGCTATAAAAGGGGCATCCCCCCTCATTTGTAATTCATTAGATTAGAGTAGAGATTAGAATAGAGAGACAACTAGGTGATAGCATAGCATAGAGCACAGTTTGATAGCATAGCATAGGTTGAAGAGGAAGGAAAGCTTTCTCATTGAATGCTTTGTAAGAAGTTGTTGTGAACACTCTCATAATAAAAAGAGTTTTCATTGATGGTGATTTCATCTTTTGTTGTGGGTAGCTAGCGAGGCTTCTTTGTCCTTCCGAATCACTTAGCATTTTAAAGTAGATTAAAGTAGAATAAATTTCATTTCATGAAATTAGATGATAGTTGTGGAATGTGGTGGTTAAATTGAGCAAGCTTCATTAGTCCATACCACTAGCAAACTCGTTGATGGTGGGTGTGCCTTGTGTACTTAACTTCGATCATGATTTGTATGTTGGTATGCGTCGTTTTGATGGTATTTTCATGCTAAGTTGTGATCTGAATATTTTGAGCTACTCCTTTGAAGATTGCACCAGTTCTGTGGAAGCTGTCCGAGGTGAGGCAAAGCAGAGCATAGTTGAAGTTTGTGAAAGCTGATCCCCACGTCCCGCCTTTAGAGTAGATCATAACATCTTCTATCCCTGCACCCATTTCAATTCCGCACTTTTCCGGTTAGTATTAGGAAACCTGAACTTCATTGAAAATCTTCTGAATCTTATGAAATTCCCTTTCTCTTTGAGCTTCAGCTAAACAATCGTGTAAGTCCCATTGAAATACCAGCAAATCACATCGAGCCAACTGAGACTATCCACTGCATGAAGGAATCTTGGAGTTAAATGCATGATCTTTCTCACAATCTTAGCATGTGTCGTACCCAAACCAAATTGTTTGCTTCACCAAGGCATTTTGCTAAATATAGTCTTAACCTTGTTAAAGTGATGTCAGAAGGTCATTTTTGGGCTTTTCAAATATGGAGCTTGTGTCAGTTTCATGTCAGTCTGATACTGAAGAATTTTGAGAAAAGTGAAAATCTGAAGGAAGATCGTCAAATTTTTCTATCTCTGGAGAGGGGAGCACATTTTCAAGAAGGCTCCCTATCTTTTAGGGGCTCAGATCATGTTTTTAGGGTTTGGCACCTCCAGCAGACATTTGTCCGGCACCATGTCAACTTTGGAACAAGCTATCAAGCCTGTCAAACGAACCTGTTTTGCTCGAGTTATGAGAGATATAGCGGAAAATGAGAGAAACGACAAAAATGGCAAACACTGGAGGGAAAAGGGAAAAGAGCAACTTTTGAGAAAGGCGTCCATCTTTTTGAGGGGTCAAATTAAGGTTTTTGATCAAATGTCGCCTAGGAGGTTTGTCTCACATTTGCTCAGGCTTCGCAATGCATCCGGCAGTGGGTGAATCTGAGTTGCTGAATTGCCTGAGCCAGAGGTCAAACGTAAGGTTAAATCTTGGTCAAAATATCAAGGAAAAAGCAAAAAGAGCACATTTTCAAAAAGTCGCTTGAGCTTTTGGAGCCTTTAATGCCTTCTTTTTGGTGATTTCAGGTTTTCATCCCGTCCGTGTTGCATTCATCTCTCCGTTGCCTGTCTCCGCCAGGTCAAAAGTTGTCTCGTCAGCCTACACTCGAAGTTTTAGTGGTATTTTGGCCAGTTGAAAAAATGGCTATCTCTGGAGCAAAAAGAGCACCTTTTCAAAAAGGCGCCCTTGTTTTTCAACCTTCAGATGTTGGAATTTGAAGAAATGTGCCTTTGCAGTTATCGTGTGGAATGAAGTTAGCTCTGCAGTGAGCTAGTTATCTAGTCCTGAAACTTTGTAAGTCAAAAGTTATGGAAGATTTGTTTTTCCCTTCGTACGAGATGAAGATGGAGAAAATTTGACTAAGTCTGAGAAAAAGAGCAGCTTTTGAAAAGGGCACTTGGATTTTTGAGCCTTCAGATCTTAGTTTTATGGTCTGAAGTCTCAAGGAGTCTTGTTCAGTTTTTGTCCTGCTCTGCAATGCACCTGTCAGCCAATCAATCGGTGAGGTCAGTCAACCGGTGTCAAGGATTGAACAGAGGTCCCGGAAGAGGTTCAAATTTCAGTTTTCATGAAAAATGGCTAAGTCTGGAGAAAAACGCCAAAAGTCAAAGTTGATTTTTCAAACTTAAAAATACATGTGCGCCTAAAAGAGGAATTTTGAATATTATTTAAATATTTGAATTTTGACTTTCAATTGAAGAGAACGATTTTTGGGTTGTCATCTTCAGTTGACATTTTTGCATGTCGGGTGCTTTTTCAGTTTTGCATGTTGAGTTAACTGGTTTGCATGTCCAGTTAACTAGTTTGCATGTTGAATTATTATTTTGCATGTTCACTTAAACTGAAATGCATGTCAAGATTTAACTGAGGCTTTAATGCATGGCGCATGTCAAGATTTATCTTGAGATATCAAAGGATGGCGCTTTACTTAGGATTTTCAACTGAAGTCTTAACTGAAGGCATTTTATTTAGGATTTTTAACTAAAATATTAAAGCATGGCGCTCTATTTAGGGCATATTGATCATCAGTTAACTATTTTGAGAGCCAATCAAAGGCTAGGCGTGGATTTTTGAAGGCTTAGTTAAGCATACACCCTAATTTGAGGCTCAGTTAACTGCCAAATAAATAGGTGCTCTTTGAGTTTGAGAAGATGGACAAATTTTAAATGAATTTTATTTATTTAAAGACAAAAGTCGTCCTTATTTCTTCATTCTTGAGCAAGTCGTACCATTCAGAGCTCAAAACATGGCGATTTCTTCATGCATTTGGGGATTTGAGGTGCTACAAGTGTCAGATTTTAGTATTTTTCGTGGCATCGGATTCAGATTGCTGAGGAGAAGGCGATTCCAGACTTTGTTTTCAATTTGCATGCAGGTTACATTGAATTCAAGACAGAGATAGGCGAATTCTACAGAAGCAGAGCAAATAAAACCTTCTTTCTTCTGTCTTATTTCTTCTATTTCTCATCTTAGGTACTTTCTACGCATGTCAAAGAAATTCAGCATATTTTTAGAATTTGATCATCTGGGTTCGCGTACTTCAACATTTGCAGCAAAACCCATGTCTTAGATTTTTTCGAGAAAATTGCCCCGCAGCCTTCATTCTGAAGCTCTGTGCTTTTTTCCGAAGATTTCTTTGCATGTGGGCCAAAATCACATATTTTTGAAAATCGCATCATCTGGGTTTGTTTAGAATTCCGTTGTGCAAAAAACCCATGTTCCAGATTTTCTCAAGAAAAATTGCCCCAGGAAGCTCTAAAAACCCTTGCAATTCTCGATTGAAGAATCTTTGCATGTCAAGCTAAACGACGTGTTTTCACAATTCTGACGTTGTGGGTTGTCTTAGAATCATTTTCCGGACAAAACCCACGTCTTAGAATTTTTGGTGAAAATTATCCTCCGACAGGTTATTTTTAGCCTCACCAAGAGCCATTTTAGTTTTCCAGAGAAAGTTGTCAGAACATAGCCGTGTTCACAGTCAACGGGCAAGTTTTTCAAAAGGCGGTTCAACTAGACTAAATTCAAGACCAAATCGGTCTTAATTTATGTTTTCATCAGAGCAGCTGACAATGAAGATCAAGTGCATCCGAGGGTTGATTCAAACAATTTGACAAGCATAGACGCGGGTTGGACACCGTTGGAATTCTGCGTTTTTGTGTATTTCTCGCAACCAGAGTGTTCGAGGTCAAGCTTCGTGGTTTCGTCATGCAACACTTTTCCATTGTGAAAAACGTGAAAAGCGTCAAAAGCATTAAGCTGCAAAAGGAACAGAGATCACTCCATTTATGGAGCCGCCAAAGTCACTCAAATCCCGTGCCATTATCTCCGTGAAGATGGCACCTACGCTGATCTCGAGGCTGTGCAAACTAAGTTCCAGAAGCATGTTCGTGATATCTTGATGGAAATTCTGGATCACATCTCTGTGATGACATCTAGTTTCAAGAAAGCAACTGGAGATATCAGAAACTGCCAAAAAGCAGTTAAGGATGGTGACGTTGAGTGCCAAAGGCAGGTCATCATCGTGAACAACATCAAAGTGCCAGAAGACAGTGCCATCAATCAGTTCCTGGACGACTTGATGGACAAAGATGACTTGGAGTGATCTGCCAGTTGGGATCTGCAGTTAGTTTCGAGGTTAGAGTGAGGAGTAGCAGTTAACTCGACTTTCAGTCTTGAGTCCACTTGCTGATTTCATACATGCATATCTCTTCCTTGGAATTATCTTCACAGGAGTTAGGATTAGAGTATTTTTCAGTTAATTGAGGGTAGTGTTCCAGTTAACTTTGCTTTCAATAAGGACATGCATGCTTGCACATTGTCCATTTAGATTAGATGTACCAGTTAACTGATGGTATTTTCCAATTAACTGTATAGTTTACTTTATTAGGGTTTAGCAATAATCTTGCATGCATTGCAAGACTGTAGTTGACTCAAGGTGATTTTAGGGTTCCCTACACCTTTTGATGTCTATAAATAAGAGCTTTTGCTCATTTGTACATAACTTTTGCACGAGAGAGAAATATATGTTGTGCCTACCTTGCCTGTAATATTGCTCGTTCTGTATCTGTTCATGAGTATATACTATTGTGATGAATTGTTATGCCACTTGGGTTTCACGCAATTATGATGGTGAATTCTTGCTTTAGTTAGATATAGTGGCTAGTTGATCGTAGATTGTATGCGTGTCTCGCCAATGCAATTTACTGTCCTAGTTGGCTATCCTTTGTGTTTTGTATTCAATAAGCCTATTCAGATTGAGCTGATAGTTGTGCCACTTTTCCTTCAAGTTGAAAATCTGTAATTGGTTTATCATGTGATGTGTGTGAGTAATAAGCCTATTCAGACAAGCAGATAGTCGTGCCACCTTGCCTTCACGTTGTGAGTTTGTACCCGGTTTATCGTATATTTGTCGTTTCCAATAAACTTCTTCCCAGCCAAGCAAATAGTTGTGCCCACCTTGCCTTCACGTTGTGAAACTGTACCTGAAGTTTATCGTATTAGAACATTCCTGCTCCATTTCTTCATGCTCTGTTTTCTTGAGGAAACTGGATAGATTTAAAAGTAGTTAGCTTAGTTGTAGTTAATGATCTGCGAAACCAGAAAATCCTTAGCTGCAACGTTCTTGGTTTTCTTAACCTTGTGCCTCTTCCAGCTGAGAACAAAAAGATAGAACTTAGATTACTTTTCTTTTCCACATATTCCAACACTACGAGGGAGCTTCCCCTCCTAATTTGAAGAGCACTCATTACGCAGTGTGCATAGTTGTCCGTACAAACCTGCACTCCAGAGGTGTTAGATTTTACGCCAACAGCATGCAAGAGACTTTGTTCAAGAGAGGATAGAGTATCCATTGGGAAACTTTATTTTGTGTTGGTGCGGTCATAAAAAACACATCAACATGTACTCCATCATAGAATGAGCTATTTCAGCAATGGTGTGATTCCTACGTTCAACGACACCATTCTGCTAAGGGGTGTATGGTGTGCTAAGTTGGCGTTTAATGCCATGTGCAGCACAAAAAGTAGAGAAGTCAGCTGAGAAAAAAACTCCCCCATTATCTAACCTTAGAGTGACAATCTAAGAACCTGATTCTTTCTCAACTAAGACCTTATACTGCTGAAATGTACTAAACACATCTGATTTATGTTTCAAAAAATACACCCACATTTTTCTACTGAAATCATCAACAAATAATAAAAAGTACTTAGACCCAGTAACAGATGGAGTGTTCATTGGTCCACATACATCAGCGTGAACCAATTGAAGTACCTTGGAGGCTCGCCAAGAATCACCATCCGAGAATGGTGTCTGATGTTGCTTCCCAGCTTGACAGGCTCCACAAACTCCATGATTTTGAGTTTGGATCTCAGGTAGACCAGCAACCAAACCCTCTTGAGACAGTTGAAAGAGATAGTGGACATTCAAATGCCCATAACATTGATGCCAAAGTTTGTTGATGGAAGTACTCCTAGCGGCCAAAGCGTGCTCTTGAGAATCACCGAAATCAACAAGTCTATACAGACCATGATACTCAAGTCCCATAGCAATTGTAGTACAAGTCTCCCTATCAACGATGTTGCAGGTGGACAAACTGAAAACAACATCTAACTGGGGAGAATGCCACATGATCTGACTGAATGAGAGAAGATTATGTTCCACACCTGGAACATAGTAGACATCAAGAAAGATTAATTTCTTCCTCCTACGTGAATCTGGACAATGCCCTTACCAGCAACTGTGTACTCTTCTCCTCCTCCAAAAATGACAGAATTAGAGAATGGTTCGAATTTTGTGAACCAATCCCGACAATGAGTAAAATGCCGAGAAGCCCCTGAATCAATATCCCAAGCAGAAGATTTTACTGGATCTGCAATTCTTTTGGCCATAAAAGCATAGAATGCTGATTCTTTCTGCTCAGAGTGTTCTATGACATTTGCCTTTTGTTGAGACCCTCCCTGCTTCTTTTGTTCAGAAGCCAACCAAATTCGATAGTCAGCCTTCATGTGACCATATTTATGGCAATAATTGCACTGAACGTTCTTTTTCTTCTTGCTATCCTGAGAAGAACTAGAGCCTTTCAGCTAAGAAGATTGAGCCTTCCCTTTGTTCTTGGCAGAAGATTTGGCAAAGAACACGTGCTCTGTGGAGATGGAACTGGTACTGCTTCCAAACTGTTGTCTCCAACGATCCTGTTGTAGAAACTTGTTACACAAGTCTAGAAACTTCAAATCAACATTGTCGAAGTAATATTGAGCGTTTCAATGAAATGCTCATAAGATTTTGGCAAACTCTTCAAAGTAATGATGACCATGTCCTCTTCCTCCATTGTTCGACCAATCGCCTCCAACTAATCACGAATGTCCTTAATCTTTGTCAGATGTTCCTGTAAGGACATTTTCTCATCCATCATGATGGAAAAGAGCATGTTCTTGAGAAAGAACGCTTTGCTCTTGTTGGAGGTTTCATGAAGGGCCTTCAAATGATCCCAGATTTCCGTAGCAGTTTTGCTAAACGGTACCTGAGGTAGTGTTGATGCGGTTTTTGTGACCATACCAAACAGCCGAAGAACAAAATAGTTTGGGGCTACTCCGTCCTCTCTTGATCAAAGTATTCCATGCGCTAAGATTGCGAGAAAGTTCGCATGTTCAACTCCAAGGTTCCTTTAGTGCGAATAGACCCAGTTTGGTTGATGTGTATTGCTGTGTTCGTACGAGGGGACTTACGCAATTGTCCAGATTTCTTGCAGTCAGCAGTTAATGTATGATATTGAAGGGGAATTCTTACGTGTATGATTTGGCAATGTGCATCCTTTCCTAAGACTAATAAGAAATATACGGAAAGTAAAAGGGAAAGGGCCTAAGAAATTTATATTCTATTCTAAATGCAGGGTATGTGGAGCTTCATTTTGATAGACTTCAACCAGATTTCACCTAGCCTCCGTCGGACAGCCTCAGTAAAATCGGTGCAATCTTCAAAGGGGATAGCGAAAGGTGTTCAAGTTATAGTTTAACATACGTACACCATCAGAACAACGCATATAAGTATGTAAACCACGACCGAAGTTAGACACAAGATAATGTCCAGTTGACCACACAAGGCAGACTTATCATCAACAAGCCGCTAGTGGTATGGAATAAAGCGAAGCTATCTCAATAAAACAACACACACCAAAGTAAGCTACTTGCATGAATTAAGCTACTTGGATACGAAAGGAAGAAGAAACCTTGCTAGCATTTCATGACAAGACGAATTTCATCATCAATGAAAAGATCTATTATCATAAAATGTGTTACACAACAATCTCTTCAAAAGTTCTCAAAGGGAAAACTTTCTCTCTTCTCCAAATGATGCAAAAATGCTCTACAATGCTACACTATCTAGCTCTAAAGCTAATGCTCTCTCAATGTCTACTCTGGTTCTGACTTCTAATTTTCTAATGAATTACAAATGAGGGGGACTCCCCCTTTTATAGCTAGCCAAGTCCCAAAGGACGGCTAGGGTTACAATCAATAGAGTGGCCAGAATCGTGCCACCTCAGCCCTAACCCTAAAAACTGCCAGAATAGGGAGTGGTACATTAAATGAATCAAAGATTCCCACTCACTCCCAAAATAGCAAATGCAATAAATGCTCCATACTCAGTCTTCTAGAAGATCCTCGTCCAGTAGTGTGTTCCCATTAGCCTTCTCTCTGACTGCCAACTCAACAAATCTGCCAAGTACGGCCTCAACCTCATGACTGAAATAGGCGGAACACAATCCAACTGAAACTCTAACACCGTGACTGAGTGCTCGTGCCTTGTACAAGATTTTCTCCAAGCAGCTAATGAGTCCTGCGTGTTCTGGATCAAAGTGGAGAATGTAGCAGTATTTTCAAAGTCATCCTGTACAAAGGTCTTAACATTTGCGAAGAAGGGAACCAGCAAACCCCTCAAATTATCAAAACTTATTTCATCAGGATTCAGCCGCCTAGCAAATATGGCCTCGAAGGTGTTCTGAACTCCATCTATGATATTGGCCATGGCCTTGTGTACCCTGGCTGGATCTGCCTGTGCTGCATCGAAGAAGCCACGCCCTGTAATAGCTGAAGAATACCACCGAGAGAAATCATATCGGTCATTCGCCTGAATGACACCTCCATCAATCAGCAACTGCAATGGCACATGCCTCAACACCTCAAGACACTGGATCACCTTATTCTGATAGATGGAAGCATCGCCCCAAGCCTGATCCACCGCATCCATCCGTGTCAAAATAGAAGAGGCCTGCTGAAAAGCAAAGGATAGGTCCTCCATGAATTTCTCTGTCTCAATACGAACTCCTGAGACCCATTTGTCTACCTCTTGTGCCATCCTCCCCAACTCTACTAAGCCGCTGATCGACTCTCTAGGAATATCTGCTGGAGGCTCTATCACTGGTACATCCTGCCCTCGAGAACGAGACAACTGCTAAACATATCCAACTAAGGCTTTGTGTTCTCGTTTCAACTTCTTATATTTTCCTTCTTTTTTGAACAATCTATCCTTAAGGGCAAGGAAGGAGTTATCACACTCCTCAACAATCTGAGCACCAGTAGGGCGTCCCAAGTCAAGAGTGGTGACCACATATTTTCAGGAGCTGCTTCATTCCGGTCACACTCGACTCGTGGGACAGCAACGTGAAGAGTACGAGAGCCATCCTCATCCGTGGAGATCTTCGAAAACTTTCTTGCCTTCTTCTTTGGTGGAGGAGCACTGATCCGGTTCAAAAACTCTTCCATCTCAACTGCTGGATCAACCTCCTCACTCGGGCTTCTTCGCATTCTATCTCTAAGCCAATCGGGCACCTCATATAGTATATCGAAGGGCTGCTGCTCCTGTGCCTCGACTTCTCTAACCTGTTCCACTTCTTCCTCATTCTGGCGAGGCTCATTGTCCTCGAGTGGCTGAGTGTCACTGACACTATATCATCATCATCGCCATCATTCATGGCCGCCTCTATCTCCTGCTGAGGGTCAGTAATGGTCCCCTCATCATCCTGCTGATCAATCCTCGTACATTGGCACTCGGCCAATTGACTCCCTCCGTGTGAATATCATCCTGTCTGGTACCTGATTCACGCAATCCTCGATCAGCAAACAAAGACACCTCCTGTATGCTTGGAGAAACGTGTCTCCAAAGGTACTGCACTGTGACTCGTGGAGGCTCTGGCTGAACTATTTCTTTCTTTCGGGACTCTGGTCCTCTTGTGATCTGTTTCTTTCTTCCTGTGGTGGGCGTCCTGTGATCTCCCATCAAGTTGTAAGTCAAAGCAATTGACCTACTTTTCAATCTGTTCACCTTTCTATCAACCCATGCCCTGGTGAATGTCATAACTGGGATGGAAAGAGTATCAAGATCAGCAACCTCGGGCTCTGACCAATCTATAGGCGGAAGTGGAGTATCTCGAACAGCTGCATAATCCGGGTGGACTACATCCATATCCTCATTAACCTGGTCCGGAACTGGAACTACCTCACACTCCCTGATCAGAGTAATCGGCAACCTAGAGAACATTCTCTTCCTCACTTCAATCTCATCAACTGCATCAGCCCAGTAATCCTCAATGGTGGCCTTGTGTTTGAATTCCTCTGACAACACCCAGTTGATGTTATGGTGTGGGTCATAGTGTTGTCTACTTGTGTGATATGAGAAATGATGAAATTGAAGCTCACTTTCAGCTTCTCTACATGCCTGTATCGAAGGACAAACCTCATCCGAGTTGCCCATCACAATTGGAAACTCTATCCCTCCTTTCTTCTTTTTCTTCTGGATTTTGTCAAAGGCCAGTAACTGTCTAGCTATCTCTAGCATTATTATTCTGTCTGTTGGGTACTTAGGCAGCCTATATGGGTATGAAGAAAATCCTTGCAGCCTAATGTATGAAAATCTTGGAAATTGTATAAACCAGCACCCATACCTCTCAATTAGCTCCTGGGCATTTCTAGAGATTCTGCACTGTAACCTCTCCTGAAGCATCCTCGTGATGTACATGGTGAATGAATCGTTGACACGTTTATAATAAGTTGTGCTCGAAAGGTGCAACTGTGTACATGCCTCATGAATTTTGAACTGGTGAGAGCCACAACCGATGGGTTCCTTGTAAGAAATTCCTCTGTACCTCGTCATCCGTGCCAACATGTAAATGAGATAGGAGCTCATGTAAAACGTTTTCGTCCTCCGCAAGCTCAGGAGCTGCTCATGTATATTATCACTAATCATCTCAGCCCAATTGACATAATCCTTGCCTTCTAACACCAGGTTGATGTAATAAAACATCCACGGCTCAAAAATATAAGACTGTGGGCATCCACCAACCCTGCTCAGCAACATGATAAGATCACAATATTCCTGCTTCAAGTCCTCTGCTATGATCTGCTTCGGCAACTTCGTACGAGACGGCTTCGGAGTGCTCATCCAGTGAGTGTTAATTGTATCCATGCATCGTTCAAAAGCAGAAGCATACATCGCTCCGCTCGCTCCCTGGACTTGTAGATCATGTTTCTATGCACCGGGATCCCAAAAGCTTCACCAATGGCTGCCGGAGTGAGATTGGCAAGTACTTGGCCATCTGGTGACGTGATCGACCGGTGTTCTTTCTCGTAACAGTTGGCGCACTCCATAATCAACTCCGAACTGAATAGCTGGCGGAAAACCAGCAGCTGCATATAGTCCACTTCGGACGATGTTGTGCGAAGTGACCGAAGCCCGATGACTTCCAATCCGAACAGCCTGTTCTTGAGAGTCTCCAGGTTGACGCGCCCAAGTTCGTGTCTGTCAACCTGCCCAATTTCGAAATGAACTTTGACTCCGGCATGAACGTTTTGCTCAGCTTCTTGATCGTAGCTTGTCTTGAGGCACCATTGTCCTTTCCGGTTGTCCTCGCTTCAGCCATCTGCAACATAACAAACGTTCATCAGCAATTAAATTTAATAAAATAAGGCATGATAGGGGCTGCAGTCGAATTCTAGAAGCTGCAATATCTTTCATGTTTGCAAACCTCAGCTTCTTCTCTTGAATAAGTTCAAATTCCGACACTTAGAACAGATTTCTAAGTGAACTCTGATGACCTTACAATCAGCAAATTGAATGACCTTGTATCAGCAATCAGCAATTTTAATTTCTATGTCTTCGTACCAGCAATCAGCAATCTCACACTTGCAAGTCCGTACTTTTAAAGTTCTCAACTATTTCAACTCAATACAAGGCGTTCCTTTCAACTCTACTTAACAAATCAGATTTCAGCCTCAAAGCCGTACCTTCTCAAGCAACTATGATCTTCAGCAAACACTCCCTTAATGGCGTACCTCTTCAGCAGCTAGCAACTTCCTTAATCAGCAACCTAAGGCGTACTTCTCTCAGCACAACTTTAATCAACTCCCAAGTGCGCCTCCTCAGCAAACTCAACTTCTCAGCAACAATTTCAAATTCCTTCAGACTTCAGCAACTCACTGCAATGCTTCACCCTTAGAGCAAGTTCGACTTCCAGCTGTGAAAATGAGTGAAGAACTTCTCCATTTTATAGCTAAAATTCGAATTCTAGAAGAAGTTAATTTTAGCCAGTGCAATTAAACTCCACTACTCCACTTCAAGAATTCGAATTTTCCCCCTCTGGTGTTTCTGACACTTGTCTCCAGTCGTCGGGAATATTATTCTTCTAGAAACTTGACTTTGACTGGCGTTTTGGATTACTTTTCGAAAAATTCGAATTTAAATTCATCTTCTCTTAACTCACCAGCCGGAGCTTTGTCACTTGAATTCGAATTTTTTTTAACCTCACCACCTGCTCTGGAAAATTCATCTTCGAAGAATTTAAACAAACTCATCTAGGCAACTCCCTTCAGATTCATCATTCGAAGAAAATTCATCTTGAAAACTCATTTTATTCAAATTTGCCTTAGAAAATTTAAAATTTTCCCTTAGGAAAATTCACCATTCGAGCACTGATCAAATTCTCCACTGAAAAAGTGTCGGCGAAGCTTGAAAGATCTGGAAATCCATTCATCATCACAAATGTTCAGTACCCAGAAGCAAATTTTCGTCAGAATGCCTCGAATTCATGGGTACCCAGCGAACGGGTTCATTTAATTTTTTGAATTTTGAACCTTAGAAAAATACTATTTCCATCATTTAAATTCGTTCTTCGCTTGCGATCACTCTGTGTTGCTCTGACTTCTTGAAAAATTTGAAGAACTTGAATTATCATCGCCTCTGGATTTATCACTGAGAAAAGTTGCTCATGCTCTTGAGAAATTTCATCAACTTGGAGCTCTAGGCGTATTTTCCAAGGAAAATAAAATTTGCCTTAGAAAATATTTAAATCATCTCTTTGCATTTTTGAAAACTTGCCTTAGAAAATTTTGATTGCCAGTGGAGAGGAATTTTTTTATCAACTTCGTTTGGAGGAATTTACTCATTCCCGGCACGCCTTGTACATTTGTATTTCACTCCACGCTTGGAAAATATTTATTTAAAAGCCCAACGCCTAGGCAAATTTTCAACACTTAGAAAATATTTTATTTCCTTCCTGAAGCGCCTAGCATACTCCATTTTATTCTCAACGCCTTCAAATATTTTCTAACACCTTATATCACCCTTACTCACAGGCGCACACTTCACCTAGCATTTTATTTTCAACGCCATTCTAACATATTCCAACGCCTTATAACTCCCTTCCTAGGCGCACACTTCACCTAGCATTTTATTCCACACCTTGGGAAATTTTCTAACACTTACCACTTCCAACGCCTTAGGAAAAATCCTTAACACCTTATGACTCCCCTACTTTTGGCGCATACTTCACTTAACTCCCCTTGGGCGCATTCTAAGTGTGGAGGAGGATAACGTACAAGCCTTCACCATGCTAGGTAACACTTTTCATCTTATTTACCACTTGTATTTACCATTTACAATCCAAACATGGGCGCATTTCCTTGTAGGAGGAGGACGAACTTGCAAATGTCTTGTGACTTTTCAACTTCCGTTTTTTGTCTTCATGTGAGCTCATTTGGGCGCGTTTAGGGGGGTGAGGAGGACAAGCATGCAAGTTGGGCGCATTTTCATACTAGTGGAGGATGAAATCTCCAGCATCTTTGGGTGACCCTTCACCTTCCAAAATTTTGTCTTCACATGGCCCAGTTTGGGCGCATTTTGGCCTTGAAGAAGGACGAAAAACTTTGACTTTCTTGTTGACTCCTACCTTGGGCGCATTTTCATGCTTGTGAAGGATGGGCGCATTTGGAGGGGTGAGGAAGATTTTTATATACTTAGAAATTTTTCATCTTTCCTTCTTTCATTTTGGGCGCATTTTGCCCCTGCTGCAGGATGAAAACCTTTGACTTTTGTTTGACCACCTTGTGAACTGGGCGCATTTTGACCCCTGAGCAGGATGAACTCACACTTAGAAATTTTTCATGTCTCTAGCTGAGATGGGCGGATTTTTCCATGCCTGCCAGACGAATTTCCAGACTTAGACAAGTTTTTCATCATCCTCGCCAGCCTACGTGCCCTGCTATTTATAGTAAGTTCTTTGAATTTGGACTTCTGAAGCTCGGAATGGCCTGAAATTTTGAACGTAGCATCCTCATGAATTTATCAATCTGTCAACACTGCCAGTTTTAGTCACCCTGCTATTTATAGCCTGTTTTCGAAGGTGGCTTACTATAAATAGTAAGCTCTAGTTTCTGATAGCTCCCAAGCTCCGATCGAGTTGAAATTTGAATGAGGCGATCCTCACCACGTGACACTGGCGACAGCGGCGCGTAACTGATTTACTATTTTGCGTTTCCAATTTGACTTACTATAAATAGTAAGTGCTCGTTGACCTGAAATTTCACCCGGTGAGATAACTTGAAGGACCTTTGATCGGCGGTGGTTTGGTTTGAAAGATTTGACTTTTGATGCCCTATTTTTTAGGCTCCGGTAAACCCTAATTTGCATTGCATGCGTATCAAAAGATCTTCGTTTGCTCTCGTTTCTGCGGCACTGCGATCAGCTCGTGAATCTAAACTGCTGGGAAGCGGCTGCCGGGACATACCTGCTAAAAATAGCAAGTTCCTTCCTGAGTGAGAATCCTCATTTGCATGTCACACCATCGCGAAGCTCTCGAAAAACCCATCAGGAATCACCTGACATGCAAAGAAAAGCTCGACATGCAAACCCTAAAAATAGCCTCGGAAGGCTGAATCCTGAAAGTGGTCACCTCGTCTTGCATATTATATCATCGCGAAGGTCTCGAAAAACCCAGAAGGAATATCCAGACATGCAAAGAAAATCTCTGCATCTGGACCCTGAAATTTGCCCCGGAAGCTGGACTGCTAAAAATAGTAAGTTGTTCGTTTTCGCTCAAATTTTGCAGGCAAGTAGTCTGATGTACTCTGAATGCTGTGTGATGATCGAAATCTCAAAAACGCTGACAAATTGCCTGGAATTGCAGACTTACTAAAAATAGTAAGTATCTCGGAATCTGATGAAAACTGGCTGGAAGCCTGCTGGATGTCTGATGACAACAATATTAAGTTTAATTTTCAATTTTCTGACTTTACTTGACCTTGGACTGGCCAGAGACGATGAAACCCTAATTTTAGACTTGGCCAATATTTTCACGTTTAAGCTCAATGACGACACAACCCCCGGAGAGACGGACACCAAAAAAGAGACAGAGAGAGAGAGAGCAAAACCCAAGCCAAAAGACCGGAACGGAGCAAAAATTAGGGGGTCCCCATCTTGAATGGGGCGATGTCTGAAAAGGTCACAACAGGTAGCTACTCATCTGTGACTGAGAGTTTGATGAGCATGACGGCTTCCCAATTGCGTTCATCCCATTTGTCCTAGTCCTTTCTGGCTACAGTGGGACGAGTTGAGTTCCCCAAAACGACCTAATCAAGGCAACGATATTCAAAGATCGTAAGCATGCGCTGCTTCCAGGTGTTGTAATTCTTCCCATTAAACTTTTGGCTACTTTCGAGCATTATATTTGTTAGAGATGTCATCACGTACCCCGAGGTCAAACTGGTGAAGGCACAAAAAACACTGCACCGAAAACAAAAACAAGTTCTGCAAGACAAATTCTAAGACAAATCGAAACCCTAGCACAGATTTAGAGATATAAAACCAATGCAGAGTTTTTAAGACAAAACCTAGAAAATTTGAATACCCAGAAAATTTCGGCAGCACCCACATACACAAATTTTGAAACACGGAAAACGATGCACCCAGAAAAATCTGAGACCATCCCAGAAAAGCTCTCGAAAAACCTACAAGGAATCTGCAATCGAAAAAAAATCCGACTTGAAATGGAGGGTCAAAACCCTAGTCGAAATTTTCAGAAACCCTAGTTGCAGAAAATGGCCACGATTTTTGAAAAATCTGAAAAACAAGGGCAGAAAATCGCACCTAGTAGGGACGACAGAGCTAGGGCACAAATCGCGTCCACAATGAAGGCAAGAACACAACCCAAAAACTCAAAAACCGTGCATAATGACCAGAAAAAAAAACGTTCGAATTTTGCACGAAAATCCTACAAATCGCAGCCAGAAATTCTTCAAAAAACGTGTGTTTTGTTTGTAAAATGACCACAAAAAACTAGGCACACAAGCTAAGGACGACGGCCTACATAAAACGTGGGCAAAGGAACATGCAGAAATGCAGCCAAGAAAAAAACGACGCCCAAACAGAGAGACGTCGATATGGAAAACGCGCCTAGGGAAAAAAAAAACGGCTTGCAAAAAACGTGGTTCTGAATACCCACGATTTTAAACCAAGAGCTGTGATTTTCAGTGAGAAAGCACTCGTAGAAAATCGAAAATCAAAGCCCTTGAAATTCTAGGCAAGCAAGACCCGCGAAAAATCAATCTTCAACAACTTAAAAAAACTTTCTTTCGAAATTTTTAAAAGATTAATTTTGAGTTACCTGTGCTCTGATACCATGTTCATGAAGTGAACTAGTAATTGCTTACTTGCTTGCATTAACAAGAAGGAAAGATTACAATATATAGCAGTGACAAACCACTGTAGGCATTTATGAATCTAGCTACTTCAACTAACTAGAACTATAGACATTTAAGATGTCTACCAACCTCTACCTACTCACTACAGAAGACATTTAAGATGTCTAAACTAACTAATTACATCATTGACCATTAACAGTATAAAGAAATATTATTCTAACACCTTTAGCCAATTGTGGGTATTAAAAGAGGGAGGTTTCAAAGCAAATGGGCAAGGAGGAAAGCTAGACTAATATACACTTCTATTTGCAGACCTGGGTGCTCTTAGAGAGCCACTCGATCATCTACAAGGGCTGTACAGTTAGTGCAAGACATCAGATACATATCCAAGAAGTATCAAACTTGCATGAGAAAACAGACGGATTTTAGAAATAGCGACCAAGAATAGGCATTCGATTACTCATTTTGTATATGCATAAATCTGAACAGAATAATCAGACATAGCGAATACATTTAATGTCTGTTTTCCATCTATAAAGCACTCGTCAACACAAATTGTATATCAGACTTATATCAGTTAATTGTTGATTCTGATCAGCATATCACCAATTGTTATCAATGATTACTAGTCTGATAATCAAGTAGATGATAGCCTTGAAATGTGCTTGAAGTTTATCATTAGAATTCTGGTTCTAAGCCTATTTGGTTATCTTAATTTAGAAGGTTAAAAGCAAATATAAGGGAAACCTATAAGGGGACATTACAGAAATCAAAACCTTTCTTTCATAGTTTGAATACCTATATTCAACAATTTCACTTGAGGATGAAAACCCGTGGTGTGAGGAGACTGAAAGGACAAAAACCCTTTGGTTCCTTGAGGTAGTTTCACCCAAGAATCACAAGCGTGCAAAGAAGATTGCAGCTTATTTCCAACTTCAATTTGCTACAGTACCACCGCTAGAGTGTCACTACAATACTATTCAATACCTGTAGCTACAGTGCCCTGTCATTGTGGTAAGTATTTATAATAGCAGATTATATCAACATATGAGTTCTTGAATTTTTATCAAATACATCACTATTGTTTTGATTCTAAATGTTGTCTCTAATAATATTCTCAATGTTCAACGGTAATTTGTTAGTACTAGATTTGATACATTGTTGTTTGCATTAGTAAATTCAGACATTTCATAATGAGCAGAATTCTACTGTAAAGGATAAGTAACCAACTTGCTATTGTAATTAAATTGGATAAATATTTTGTTGACTGTCATATTCCAAATTTTACTAAGCCTCGCATTGATAGGAACCTCAAAAAAGTTGTAAGGTTCTTAAAAATACTAAAAGGGACATTAAAGTGGTATCAAAGCTTTGACTTTGTCAATTTCTAGAGTTAAAAGTTAACATTTTTAATGCAATACAATGAAAAAAACATTAGAGTCTATCAAAGGGAAAGAAGGAAGTTGCAAAAATGAGGGTGCAGAAAAAGAAACAGAATAAGTAGAAATGGAGGGAAGAGGTAAGAGGGTTTGAATAGATAATGAGAAGGTAGGAATCCAATATAATGTTATTGTCTATGAGCCAAGGCCAACAGAAAATGACAAACCTTATGGCACAACTTTTGCAAACAATGCAAAACCTAAGTATCCTAAGACCAATTCATACTCCTACAGGTGAAGTACCTCTACAAACAACAAAATTGTGATTGATTCAGCATCCAGACCCTTCCATCCTAAGTTCTTACAAAGAGAAGAAGAGCAACCAAAGTTAGAAGAGCAAAATTAGATCAAAGATAACTTTGCAACTTATTTTGAAAGTACAAAGATCTTGGACCTAAATTTCATTCAGAAATGTCTCTCACCAACTTCTGCAGCCTAAAAAAAGATAAAGTGGCCCAAAGAATGATAGAAGGCCACATGCAAATCAACCTCATAGAGATCTAAAGCACAAATTGGGTAAGCTAACCATTCATGTTTTTGTATGGTTCAAATAAATGTACCACTCATGCTTGGGTTTGCAAACTAGACACATTTTCACTAAACCCTATGTATGAAAAAGGGGCCATTAATTTTTCTACCCTTCATTTAGGAGGTATAGCACACAAGTGGTGGTACCATGGATTGGTTACCCGGAGGCACAATCACATTGGAACATATGATGAATTCAACCAGAGATTAATATACAAGTTTGATAGGAAAGACCTTAAGATCCATTTTAGGGAGTTGCCTCTATCGAGGCAATAAAACACCATAGGCAGTTATGTGGCATTGTTCCAAAGATTATCAATAATGGTCCCTGATGTCTCCAAAAGGAGGCTTACTGTTTTTATCATGGGAGGATTATTTGAACCTCTCAAAGATTTGGTAAAAGCTTTCGATCCACCATCTTTGCAAGAAGCCACTAAGAGATCTCTAACACTAGAGACTTCAATACCCAAAAACAAATCCTACTCAAAGGCCCTCCCCTTTGGATCAATGGAAGAAAACATTCCAAAATGGGAGAATCTCATATGCCTCATCCAAAGAAAATGCCACCAAGAATGAAGAAAGAAGAAGAAACCAAAAATAGCTCAAAAGGAAGAAATTGTGTTTCTCTTGCAAGGAGCCACGGAAACCTGGTCATAGAGGTCTTGACTAAGGCCAAGTGCACCAAATAGAGTTGGTAGAGGAAGATAAATTATAACCTGAAAAGAGAGAAGATGAAGAAGAAATTGTTCTATATTGAAGGGTTGAGTGAGGAAGAAGAGGAGGAACCAATATTGGAGGGGGACAATGAGTTAGATGAGGAATCAAGAAATACTCAACCAATCGTTTCTTGTCATGTACTTGCTAGAGTTAACACCCGACAAACTTCCAAGTTTGTGGGTTGATTGAAGAAAGAGAGAGTAATAGTGTTGATTGACTTAGGAAGCACTCACAACTTCATCAACAGAAAGTTAGCTACTTGTCTGAATTGTTTTATATATCCTGCTCCAAAATTTCAGGTCCAAATTGCAAATGAGGGTACTGTTAGTTCAAGAAAATGCCATATTATTAAATTAACCATGGAAAAATTTCGACTTGATTGTCCAATGTTTGCTATTCCCATAGGTGCAGCAGATATACTGTTAGAAATAGAGTGGCTCACTATATTGGGGACAATTGAGATGAACTTCCAATAGCTATTCATGCAGTTTCACTCAAAGAGAAGGATAATTGAACTATTAGGGTTGTGTTCCAAGCCCCCACAAATGGTAAGCTATCATCAAATGCTAAGGATGTTTAAAAGGGGGATGATGGATTTGTGGCCCAATTGTTTTCCTTAGTAGCCTATCAACCAAATGTTTCTATCCAACCAAATCTACAAGCTATTATAGATCATCACTCAGCGGTTTTTGGGGATATGCCTAAAGGGTTGCCTCCTAAAAGGGATCAAGATCATGCCATTCAACTAGTACCAAGGAGCCAACTACCCAACATTGGGCCGTACAGGTACCCATATATCCAAAAAAATGAGATTGAGAGGATAGCTCAGGAGACCTTGGAGATAGATATTATCACACATAGCCAAAGTGTTTACTCTCTCCCATAGTGATGGTGGATAAGAAGGATGACACTTGGTGCATGTGTCCAAACTATAGAAAGCTCAACAAGTACACCATCAAACATAAGTTCCTATTCCAGTAATTGATGATTTACTAGATGAATTGAATGGAGTTATGTTTTTTAGAAAAACTTGATCTTCGAGCAAGTTATCACCAAATTTGAATTAAGAAGATATTCCCAAGACAACATTTAAGACTCATGAAGGCCATCATGATTTTTTAATGATGCCATTTGCTGTTACTAATGCTCCCTCTATATTTCAAAGTTTGATGAATGCTATCTTTAAGCCATTTATAGGAAGTTTGTATAAGTGTTCTTTGTTGATATATTGGTTTATAGCAAGAAGTTGGAAGAGCATTTGCATCATGTAGATTAAGCATTACAAGTTCTCAAACATCACCAGCTTTATGCTAAACCTTCGAAGTGTGCTTTTGGGCTCAAAGAGGTGGAGTATTCGAGTCACATAGTGTCACGTGAAGGAGTAAGGGTAGATCCTATCAAATTCAAGGCTATGATAGAGTGGCCTATTCCTAAAACCATTAAGAACTTGAAGGGTTTCCTAGAACTCATAGGCTATTATATAAGATTTGTTAAAAACTATAGCCACATAGCAACACCTCTTACAGCTTTGTTGAAGAAGGATGTTTTTCAATAAATTGAGTTAGCTAATACAACATTTGTGAGATTGATGTAGGCTATGTGTACCACTCCAAATTTCACCAAGGATTTTATTATAGAATGTGATGCTTTAGGCAATGGTAAGTTCAACTTAAAATGTGAAGTCTTCAACATTGGTGCACTCCTAGCAAGAAGACACACCTCAAAGAAGGAAAATCAAGCATTTAATAACTTCCATTCAAAGGTGTGCACCTAGGGGCATGGGCACACTTGACCAAAGCACAAATTTTGCTTTATAAAAAATCAAAGCAAAGTGTATTTATAGGCACATGCTTAGGGTAGAAATGTGTGCCTCATAATGGAGATTATGTTATGAAGTCAAAAACTCTATTTACAGGTGCACGTAACTGGAGGAAAATTCACCTTATGAATAAAATTCAACTACTTTATAGGTGCATACTTGAGACTAGGGCACACCTCATAAAGGTTAAAGGATTGGTTTGCAAAAGACCATTGTCAAGTGCACCCCTAGAGGCAAGCACAAACCTCTATAAAGAGAATAATTTTATCAAAATGTGTCATCAATTGTCATGCACACGTTTGATCTTGGGGACACACCTCATAAAAGAGGCAAGATTATATTGAAAATGCAATGCTCAATGTATTGCTGCACACTTTGGGTGAGAGGTGCACCTTGTTGTACCCCAAAATTAAAATTTTTGTTACACTTAGACATTTCGAAGAAATGAGCAAAAGTCTTGTTAAATCAGTCAAAAAGGTCAAAATTTGGGTGTGCAAGTCTTGCATGAGGGGTTAAAACGCAAAATTTTCAAAATTTGACGATCTGGGTCTGCTCAGAGCAGCTTAATCTACAAAACCCAGATCTCAATTTTCCATCCCTACTTTTTAGGAAAACTGCTATTTTTAGAAATTTTCTAAAATTAGTAATGTTTTCTGGGTTTTTTTGGGTTTCTTTTGAAACGGATATTGGCAAAAGTTTCTAAAAATAGAAAGTTGGTCCGTTAGGGTTCAAACTGATTTTGATTGGCTCAAAATACGTCTATATCAGGCTGCTACAGTCAAATCTCAAAATAATCAGTTTTGCTCTAGTGGGTCTATCCTGCTTTTTCAGAAGCATAACAGGAGCTCCGAGGTCATCAATGGAGGTCAGTCGGCTGCCAGACATCAAATTCAACATTCAAAGCACTCAACAGAAGGCGAATTGGTGAGCAAGCACGAAGAACGAAGAAGATGAAAAATGATGAAAATTTTCTAACACTGCCAGACTTGGGCACCCCAGGTGAAGATAGGCGCCCACCTTTTTAGGGCTTTAAATGTTAAAATTAGGGTTTACGCCTCGAACCAAAGTTGTTCAGTTCTCTGTCAGCTCCGCGACGTGTCCGACGGTGCAGTTATCAAATTATCCAGTCGCCCGGGATTCGAGGCTGAATAGAGAGATTTCACACAGTAGTCAGAGTGGAGAAAATGAGAAATATCAAAAAAATTGACTGTGGAGACTTTGGGCGCCCCAAGAGAGAAAAGGCGCCCAAGTTTTCAGGGGCTTAAACAGATGAATTCACAAAAGTGTCTCTAACGTGATCTCTTCATAGTCGATCAGGCTTTCCAACGAGATATCCAGCACGTCGATCAGAGTTCGCAGTCACCAGATACGAGGAGCTAAAAGTAGGGTGAAACAAGAGCTAAGAATCAAAGTTCAGAAGCAAGGTGAAAGTTCATAAAAATAAACTAAGTCTAGTGAAAATGGGCGCCCCCAGCCAAGAAGGGCGCCCAAGCTTTTGAGGGCCTAAAATTCATTGTTTGGTGAAGTATCTCCTAGAAGACCCCTCTTAATATCTCGTCAGCTTCGTGATGAGCATAATAGGAAATCAATCCGATAACCGAAGCACCAGATTCAATGAGATCATCTATAGAAGAGGAGTTAATGGAAAAGTTGAAAATATCAAAAAATTGGCTAACTCTGGACAAAATGGGCACCCCTGGAAGGAAAAGGCTCCCATGAATTCGAAGGCCGAAATGAAGTTTTTAGCCAGAGACGTCTCTAGAACATTCTTTTCAAAACCAGTCAGGCTTCGTGATGAATCCTTTAGCTCGCTCATCAGATCAATCTACAAGCCGGAAATCGAAGGCGAAGTAGGAGATCAAAATGAAGAAAAGTTGAAAATACCAGAAAAAATGGCTAACATTGCTTGAAGTGGGCGCCCCTAGCCAAGAAGGGCGCCCAACTTCTCATGCCTTAGAAAAATTTTCAAGATTTTCAAAGTTTTCAAAATTGCAAAAGGAAGATGGCGTCCAAGTTCAATGAGCTGAGGTTTTAGGGTTTTGAAAATAAAAGCAAAAGAAAGCAAAACCTAAGACAAAACCCTAAGTCTATTTAACACCTTTCTTTCATGTAATTTTTATTATTTTTGCAGGTAGCATTCAAAGGAGAAAGTTGGAGCAGCAAGTTTGAAGAATTTTTATGATTCAAGAATTCGTATTTGCTGGTTATTCATCTATTTTTCAGATCAGCAAGCTTAAACCCTTGCTTTTTCAAGCTTTTTCATCCGGAAGATTAAGTTTTTCAAGGAGAAGGCCAAGGTTTTTCATTTTTCAGCCATCTAGGTCTTTTCACTTCATTCTTCTGAAGAAATTTTCAAGAATTTCATCAGGTTGCAGCAGCTGCTTTTTATTTGCATGTCAGTGAAATCCTCAGTGCATTCAATTTTCAATCATCTGGGTCTTCTCAAATCAGTCTTCTGAAGAAAACCCATATTACAGCTTTTTTCAAAAAAGTTTCAAATTCTAGGGTTGGCTACTTTTTCGATCAGCCATCAGTATTTTGCAAATCTAATCAACTGCGTCCATTTCTAATCATATTCTGAACAAAACCCAGGTGCCAACTGTAATGTCCCCGTCTCAAGCATGATCTTTTCAATGACCGTTGGCCTATTCCGGAGACCCGTAGGCTAGTTGGAAGGTAAAATTAGGGTTTCCTATTTTGAAGGAAGTTCTTGCTCGGAGTTGGTTGTTTCAATGGCAGATTCTTTCTGGGTTTTCAGAGAGCTTCGCAATGGTAGGTTCTTCTGGGCATTCTGAGCATCTTCAGGAATTTACTATTTTTAGTAAATTCTATTTCAGGCAGTAAACAGGTTGGTCTCAAGCAGTTGACTTTCCTCTTCAGCTGATTCAATTCGCGTATTCAAATTCTAGCCTCGGGATGCAGTTTGAGGTGATAAGTTGAATTATTTTGAAGAAGTTATGTTTAATGTTATATTTTAACATTGACCCTTGGCCTAGCAACTTTACTTTAAGTTGTTTTTAAAAGAGGTTCTTTATGGGTGGGCGCCTCATTAAAGGAATTGACTATATTTCTTATTAAAAGATGTATTCCCCAAGCAAAAGTGGACGCCATCTTCAATGAAGGAATAATTTAATAATTAAAAGTCAAAATTGCAGCTTGAAGGAAAGGACGCCATTGGTTGAAGGATTAGGGTTTGACTCTTAAGAGAAGGTTAGGGTTTCGAGAAGAGTCAACCGAAAATTATAAAAGGAAGACTTTGATCCTCAATTCATTATCTTTGGTCTACAGTATTGTTACTCTGCCGGAATGGTATTGGATTGCTTCGAGGAATGAAGGCCTCCTAGCTCGGGCATTGCTTCTTGCTTGTAACATAGCAACTAGTGGTGAATTAGTATAGTTTTGCGAGTTTCATTGGGATTTGTGCATTGTAATCAGCATTGTGACTCTTTAGTTTCTGATTTTGCATATTAGAGATTCTCCAGACTTGCATTTTAGCTACAGCAGATTTGTGTTTTTATTCGTAAATCAGAAAATACAAAAATATTGCTTCTGGGTATTGTTCCATTCTCTCTGTCTTGGCTAGGCGCCCCTTTGTCCTAAGTTATAGAATTTTTAGAAGAGTCTTCAATTTTTAAATGCAAAGTCGCCCTCTTGCTGGGCCGTACTGTTCAGATCTGCTTTGGATTTCGTGCATTAAATAATTAGAGTCATTTGAGTGAGTTTCAGTGTTCTCAGTTGGTCGCCATCATAGTAGGATCATACTGCAATTCGTTTGGTGGAATTTGGCTAAGTTTTGAGCAAGTTGTGAGTGGATTTGTGAAATACAGGGCTGTTGTTCGTGCACACGGAAATCTGGACTGTCATAAATCAAAATTTGAGGTTGGTCTGTTCAGTGCACTTTCAGATCTAATCTTTATTATTCAATAAAGGAAGTTCAATACATATTATTGCAGCTTGATTTATATGTTGATTCACATTTCTAGCAAGATATTATCCTTCATATTGTAAACTGGCAGTAGTACTGACAGTATAATTATTCTTGCTCATCATAGTTTGTAATGTTCAACTTTACGCTCAGTATTTGCTATTGTATTTAATTTTCCTCCGCCCTATGGTAGCTACTTTTCCACTCTGGATTAGAAAGCACATTCTGGGTGTTGAGTACTTTCAACATTTCAGTTATTTCTTTCAAGCATTGTAATTTGTAATACTCCACCATATGGTCGCCTCACTCCATACTAGATTGGGTAGCACATACTTGGTGTCGAGTTCCCTTTCAGTACTTAGTGTAGAAAACCCTCTAACCATATGCTCGCCATCATCGGCGCCATTCTTGGTTAGAGTTCTTGCATAAGCATTTTGATTCAGATCCTCTGACCAATGCTCACACCTTGCCCACATCGGGATCCTGGTGTACATTCTGGTTAGAGTTGCTTCAGCACGTTTTGGTTTAGCTGCTAACCTTAACGAGTGCATTGTTTCAATTGAAATTTGAAAAAACGAAAAAATTTGGCTCGGGAATTCACCAACTTTTTGGAAAAAATTGAAGAAATTAGGGTTTGCTGTTTTTTAGTAAAAATTCAAAATTTTCAAAAACAGACGATCTAGGTTGTCTTGCAACAAAATTCTGAGCAAAACCCATATCTCAGAAAATTTTCAAAAAATTTGTCCGTTGGAGCAAAGAAAAATCAGCATTCTAAAAATAGAAGTTGCTCAGAACTTGTCTGAACCTAGGCGAGTTTACAGTCATTCTTCAAGTTTTCCGAAATGGAGTACACTCCCAATGTTTTCAAGACTGAATCAGCCCTTTATCATAATTACATCAAAACTGTTGAGACAGATTTACATCACATCAAGCCGGTGTTTGATTTACATGCTTTGGAGAGCGCAGGCAACACCTCAATCAGAATCCTGGGACACTCTGGACTCCTCGCAGCAGCATCAATTCCTATAGCAGTTCAGAGTCTTGAGTTCATAATCGCTTGCATCAAGCATTACAACCCGGCTACCAGGGAGATTCAATCAGCTGATGGTAGATTAATTTGCAGTCTAAAGCTTGATATGATCGAGAAGTGTTTTTCCATTCCCCCGTGGCCCGAAAGCGTTACTATCTCAAAGAGTGAATGTGAAAGGATATGGGAGATGCATAAAGACAAATATAGTAAGAAGATTGCGCAGAGATGGATGAAAAATAAAATAAAACATTGCCAAAGAACGTAGGACGAGGAGAGTTTAAGGATGAAATTGCTATCATTATCACCTTGCTCAACAAGGTAACTGGCTCAGAAGATGCCACCAAGTTTCAGCCTTGGATGTTTTGCGCCATACCCCACATCATGAAGAAAACCAAGTTCTATGATTGGCCTACCTTGGTCAGTGACAGTCTACATCAGCAAATAACAGAATACTTCCAATTTCATGAGTTCCATATGGTGTCTTACCTAGTCTACCTGGTGGCCTATCAAGGTCAATTCAGAGGGTTGAACACCAAGGGATCATTGAGTGTACAACATATATATAACTACTATCCCCAATTGGAATTCACGAAGTCCCTGCATCACTACAAGAGAGTGAACGAGGCTTTCCTGTGTACACTGTGCGGGACCTGGACAATGAGTTGCATGTCCGTATCTCTTCAATTGCCAGGGCAGCGATGGCGGAGTGGGCGGATTGGTTCATACAGTTTCCCACTTTCACCTATCTTAGGGTCTATGGCTATTCAGGTGCCCCGCTCATGTTACCAAGGTACCCATCAGACGAGGTCGTCTTCATGGAGTTCTTGAGGCAAGCACACGATGTCCATACAGTCTTGAGGAACAGAAGGAAGCCCTCCCTCCATTTTCCATTAGGGTTGGGAATTTATACATGCAGGACTGCTACAGATGCCAAGACGACGGGAGATGAGTTAGATAAACTCGGCCTCAAGTCTTACAGCGAGAGACGATCATTTGATCCTCATGGTGTCTACGCTGGCCAACTTGAGAAGAACTACGATCATATATCCGCCCTTGAAGATTTTTGGGCTAATTGTACAGATGAGTTCGAGGTCCGAAGGCGTAGTTACAGTAGGCTCACTCTCCACCAGATGAAGGACTGCTTAAATGAAGATATAGAAGGGTTATCAGATGATGACGAGGATGTGCTTCTCCCGATGTATACTCAGAAGCGAATTGAAGACCAGCCCCTTCCACAAGTCAACTGGGCTAATAAAGAGTCCCTCTCATTTGAGGACAGGACAAGACAAGTCCTTGAGCACAACAAGGTTTTCCTAATCCTTAAAAGGAAAAACTCCATTCCAGTAGTAGAGCCGCCAAGGACAATTCCCTCTTCTTCCAAAGCACAATCAAAAGGGAAGGGTAAAAGTCAATCTCAAGAAGGTGTCAAAGGTAGTAGATCAAATAAAAACATAAGAAGGTGATTAGACTTCTCAGGCATAGTCATATAGGAGTAGCCTACAGTTGATACAGAAGCTCCTCCTGATGAGCCCGTACCTCAGAAAGAAGCAGAGGAGCCGCCTTCAACACATGTTTTTGTACCTTTGACAGGTTCTTCACCGATTCACATTGACCTTGATATTGAAGATGACGAGGAAGTTACAGTTGCACCTCCTGAGGAAGTTAGTAAAGATACTACCGTGTCTTGGCTTGAGAACTCCTTAGGAAGGGTTAGAAGAAGGCCTTCATATCAGATGAGTGTTGATGATCTCGATAACATCTATCAGGAACCTCCTAAGAAGAAAGCAAAGAAGCAAGTTCACTTTGATAGGAATCCTGATAACAAGATAGTCATGGAGACTGCATTGCCACCAGAAGACAAGAACAGGAATGAGGTGAATATGGATGACTTCGTCATGGTCAAGGCTAATCTTGGTAGAAATACCAAACACGCGGATGTGAGTCTTTTCAAAGTTGTGTCCAAAAACCTTCAGGAAAGAGTGGTTAAGGATGGAGAAGACAAGGCAGCCCTCAAGGCTGAAAATCAGCAGCTCAGGCTTTTCATTTCTAACCTTGTCCATGGTTCTTCACAGGCAACCCAGTTGCTGCCCCAGATTTTAGAGACACCAGTTGATCATCAGCAATTAAGACAGCTGGTCATTTGTGGGAAAGAAACTCAGGAGTGGATCGAGAGTTTCATTGTCAGGGGAAGGGAGATCTTGGCACGGATGTTCCAGTTGAGAGAAAACACTCATGAACTACATCAAGGTATCCAAGGATTTGAGCAAACACTGGCTGAAGTAAGACCTAGGCATGAAATCATCATTGTTGATTTAAACACGGCTTATGGTTCAGCAGTTTCCAAAGAACACAAGAGACAAATCCTTGCTTGGAGAGAGCGTCATGTTTTCAAAGTTAAAACTTATGAGAGGATATCCGAAGAATTTATCGCCTACAGACAAAGGGTGATTGAAGCTCTTCTTTTCATCAGTGAGTTTATCACAGAGATTCCTTCTCAGTACAGTCTTGAAGATGGTTCATATGTTGGGCTTGATGAAGTGCAGGATCAATTTCAGAGTGTTGTTCGCAATTGCAATCCAGTTGGCGGAAGAATAGGTCATATTTCGATGATGTCAGCAAAGTTTGAGAAAGCGGCCAATGAGGTCGAAGATTTCCTAAGATCTATTGCAGATGCTGAAGATATTCTAGAAAAGCGGTGTTTTGCTATTGAGGGCATAGATGCACCGAACCGGGACATAATTTCTAATTTCTAGCGGATGTGATCGAGCTTTAAAGCAACTTTCTTCTAGAAGCTTTCTTTCCCGCTTTCTTTCTATTCTTGGAATAATTCTTATCCATTCTTTGAAAAGAGAACGAAGATAAAATGTGATAGTTGGTGTTTCCCGCTTTTTCTGCTTTCTTAGGTGTTAGATGTTATCTTCTTTCTAGATTTAGTAATAAAGCTTGCTTGTTGAGCAAGCCCTTGTAATGTCCCCATTTTGTCCATACACTCTTCTTTTGGATTTAGCCTATTTCCGGAAATCCGTAGGCTAAGCTGAAGTATAAAACTAGGGTTTCCTCTTTCAGATACTGCTCAGTTAGCGTTCAGAGGATGTTGTGCAGACTTACTATTTATAGCAGTTTTCTATTTTTAGCAAGTCTATCTTTTGGCAGTATCTATCTAGCAGCAATTCAATCCTTTGCAGTTTAGTGTTCAGTACTATTTTTAGTAAGTTCATTTTTGGCAGAAGCATCATCATCAACTTGGTTCAGTTTGGCATTTGTTAGTTTGCTATTTTTAGCAATTTATCAGTTGCAGCTTGGGCATTGTATTTGGTTATCTCCTTGGACTGAGTTTCAGACTTAGTCAATTTTCATGTCTTGAAGTTGTACCCCACGCCTAGGCTTGATGACTTCAAGTTGTTTTAAAGAAGGGGACATAAAGGGGTCAAGTGAGCATTTAATTATTTAATAAATGCTTTATTGTTACAATATGAAATGGATGCCTAAAAGGGAAGTTGAATGATATTTTATTATTTCAAAAAGTAAAAGGAAAAAAGGTGGCGTCCCTTTTGGAAGTTGAAGTGATTCAACTTCTTGTAATTTGAAGAGTTCTTGTTGCTTCATTTGCCAACTAAAGCTTATATATTGCTGCTGTTTGAAGAGCTGATTATCCAATATTTTTATGCTAATGTTATGCTGTCGAAATGACAACTTGTTTAATACTTCGAGGGATGCTTACCTCCTAGTTCCAATCCAATTTCTCGCGGTTTTTGAAATACAACACCTAGTTGGACATTTGCTGCTTCTCAAATCAGACTAGCAGATTGAGCTCAATAGTTGAAGATTTTGATGAAATTTCCAGTTTTGAAGTTGCTGATACAGTCACAGCTGAAAGTCGAATTTGTATACAGCTTTGTGAGTAATTTTTATTTTGTTCTGGGCATTCGAGAATCTGATTTCTATGCTTTGGGCGACCCCTTCCACAAGTTTCCAGATTTTTATTTTGAGTTGCTGATTTTTAATGACAAAATCGCCCCTCAAGGAGGGCCGTACCATTCTTGAAAGCATTGGAATTCATGCTTGAATTATATGTTGAGTTTTGGTGCTGTTTGTGATCTGTTTTTGGGCGCCTACCTCCTAAGAAGACACAGCAAAAGACGACATTCGATTTGGAGGTGAAATGAGTCAGTTATGAGTATTTTACTGATTTCCAGTTTGCTGATATGAATTTCCAGAACTCAGGATTTTACATCAGATTTATAAGCTTTCTGTTTTAATCATATTTCTGTCATTGGAAAGCAAAGAACATCATTGGAATTCATTCTTATCTTCTTATCTCATTTCTCTATCATTGTAATACATGTTTTTGTAGTCTTTGAATTGTAAGGTTTCGATTAGTAGTACTAATCTAACCAATTGTTATTGCTGCAACTACTTGTTTAATTTCTAATTAATTACCCCTGGACGGTTTACCGCCAGTGCGGAGAAAGAATTTGTTATATCATTGTACCCACTTTCAAGTGATGAATACCCACAGCTCTGTGGATGCCCGCCGCAGCGGATGAATTGTTTTTAATTGTAATCTTTTCCCCCCACTGTTTGGTGGTAGTGTGGAAATGCTTTCATGGCTGGTTATCCGCCTGTTAACTTCTAGCTTTCAATTTTAAACACTCTGTCATATGTTAGCACTCTTTGGTGGGATTTGTTGTGACCTTTTTTCAACATCGCTTCCCATTTCAAGATGGGGGACTCCTAATTTTTGCTCCATTCGGTCTTTGGTTTGGCTTTGTCTCTCCTCTCTCGCTCTTTCTATCGTCTCCGCTCTTCCCGATGTCTCCATCATCGAGCTTAAACATGAATTTGGCCAAGTCTGAAATTAGGGTTTGAGTCTTTCCAGCCAATTTGAGGTCGAGTAAGGTGAATAAATTGAAAATTGAGCTCAACATTGTTGTTAGTATTGCACCCAAACAGTTCTGCCACAGATTTCTACCCTCGACTCGAGGTACTTATTTTAGTAAGTCCGCAATTACGCGTAATTTGTCGTACTATTCTTTGAAATTCGACGACCGCTGTCAGAGCATAATGCCACCAAGGCAAAATTTGGCTTAAAACGACAACTTTCTATTTTAGCGTTTCCAGCCTCCGAGCTAATTTCGTGGTGCGATGCAGAAGTTTTTCTTTGTAATAACCGATATTCCTTCCTGGTTTTCGACCAGATATAACATGCAAAACGACGCATAACTTCGAATACCGAGGCTATTTTAGGGTTTGCATGTCGGTTTCTTTGCATGTCGAATATTCCCCATGGGTTTTTCAAGAGCTTCAATGATGGTGTGACATGCAAACCAGGATTCTCACTCAGTAAGGAACTTGCTATTTTTAGCAGGTGTGTCCCGGCAGCCGCTTCCCAGCAGTTCAGGTTCACGAGCTGATCGCAGTGCCGCAGAAACGAAGAGAAACAGAGTTCATTCGATATACATGCAGCAAATTAGGTTTCAACTTCGGAGCCTGCAAATAGGCTTAAAAGGTCAAAAATCTTCAACCGTGTAAACAAATCACGACGTCATTCTTCAAAGCATTCCATCGATGAAATTTCAAGTCAAACGGAGCACTTACTATTTATAGTAAGTCAATTTGGAAACAGGCTAAAAATAGTAAATCAACTGCATGCGTCTATGTCAGCAGTCAGGTCACGTGGTGAGGAGTGCCTCATTCAAATTTTAGGTCAATCGGAGCAGGGGAGCTATCAGAAACAGGCGGTTGCTATAAATAGTAAATCACCACCAAAAATGGGCCAAAAATAGTAGGGTCAGCTAAAAATGGCAGTGTCGATAGTACAACAAGGTCATGAGGATGCAGTGCGCAAAATTTCAAGTCATTCCGGGCTCCAGAGATGCAAAATCAGAGGATTTACTATAAATAGCAGGGGCATGAACGCTGGCAAAAAAAAAAAAAAAAAACGAAAAAATGTCTAAGTCTGGAATTTTCATCCACTTGCCCAGGTAAAATGCGCCCATCTAGCCAGAAAGTCAAAGGAGAGTCAAAGTTTTCTATCCTGCTCATGCCTTGAAATGCGCCCAAAGGAGAATGGAGAGAGTTTAAAAAATTCTAAGGCACAAGCTCGTCCTGCTCTCATGTCAAAATGCGCCCACATGCAAAGTAGTGGCATACAAAAATTTCTAAGTATGAGAAAATATCCTCCTCCACTGCCAGAATGCGCCCAAAAGAAGAGGAAAAGTCAACAAGTCAAAACGTTTTCATCCTCCTCAAGGCAAGAAATGCGCCCACTCACAAGAAAGTCAATGAAAGTCAAAAGTTTTTATCCTTCATCAAGTATCAAATGCGCCCAACTCAAGATGTTCAAGCATGAAAAATATTCCAAGTATATGTTTCATCTTGCACATAGGTAAAAATGTGCCCTCACAAGCAAAAGGATAGAAAATGTTCTAAGTAATGAAGATTATCCACCTCATGCCTCCATTTGCGCCCATGTCCAGCAGGAAAGTCAAAGAGTCAAAGGAGTTCCATCCTCCACTATAGGCAAAATGCGCCCATCCTCCTTCATGCATGAAATGCGCCCAAATAATGGCAAGTAAAGACAAAAACAAAGAGGGAATATTCCAAAAGAGGTGGCGTTGCAGATTTTCATCCTCCTAGACAGACAAAATGCGCCCAGCTGAGGAGAGGTCAAAGCAGTCAACGTTTTTAATCCAGCTACCTAGGCAAAATGCGCCCAAAAGAGGGCAGGTGAGGACAAAACGTGGGAGGTGAAGGGTCACTTGAGGTGGCGCTTGAAGTTAGTCCTCCACTACATGCCAAATGCGCTCAAGCATGTGTAATGTGGTGAGTGGGAATTTGAATATGTTAGGCACGCTGAATATTCTTCACACATGATATGCGCCCAAGGTGGAATTGAAGGGTAAATGTGTTGGGCGTGGAAATTTAAATGCTCTTCAAGGGTGATGAATAAAATACAAGGTGGAGAAAAGCAAAATTGCTAAGTGGTGAAGTGATGGGTGGTAAGGCGTTGGGAATGTTAAGGGTTGATAATTTTTTTTCCCAAGGTGTTGGAGCTTCAAGAGAAGATATTTTCAAAGTGTGAAATAAAATGTGGATGATGAATAGAACAAAGTTGCTAGGCGTGTGAGGTGGTGATGATAAGTGTTGGGCGTGGTTTTTAATTTTTTTTTCCTCAAAATGTGCTATGCGCCTAAGGTGGAATATAAGATGAGGTGGTGAGAATTTCTTCTGAGGCGTTGGGACTTCAAATAAATATTTTTCAAGTGCGAAGCGGTGAGTGGAAGATAAAGTATGCTAGGCGCCTTCATGAAATTTTCTGAGTGAAGTTGATATTTTCACAGGCAAAGTTGATTGAGTTGAATAAAATTTTCTCAGGCAAAATTTCCAGAATGATTCAAAAAAATTTCTAAGGCACAAGTATTTTCTTTCTTAGAAAATACGCCTAGAGCTCTGAGGTGGTGGAATTTTCCTTGAAGCACAGATGAGCCGCCAGAGATGAAGTCAGTGAACGTCAGCTCCACAAGATTGATAAAAATTTTCCAAGTCAGAGCAAAATTCTCAGAGGGGATCGAAGAACGAGAACAAAATTGTTGAAAGAATATTTTCTAAGGTTCAAAATTCAAGAAAATTAAATGAACCCGTTCGTTGGATACCCATGGATTCGAAGCATTCCGGAGAAAATTTTCTTCTGGGTATCGAAGATTGCCGATGAGGAGTTGATTTTAAGGTCTTCCACAGCTTGTCGAGGATTCTGGGATGAAGATTTTAAGTGGGCACCAGGTTGATGAAAAATTTTCTAAGGCAAGGTGAAGAAAATGTGTTTTTAAGGTAAAATCCTCCAGACGATGAATTTGAAAGAAACTGCCTAGGTGAATTTGCTTCAATCCTTCGTGAAGATAGTTTACTTGAGCCAAAAATGAATAAAATCGAGGTTATCAGAGCTCCAGCAGGTGAAATGAATCTCTCAAAGATGATACGCCCTTGAGGAGGATGGATTGAAAATTTGGCTAAGGCATGGGGAATTTGCTAGTAAAGGCGATGAACGCATGAAAATCCCGGTAAGTAAGTTAAGATTTTATTATGAAGTATTCTAACACTCTTCTCCTCGCTTGTTTTGCAGGAGGAATGTCGAGGCCAGAACACGATGACTTGAAGAAAGTGATCCAAGGTGATGTTTCAATCTCGAAGGAAAAAGTTGCAAGAAATTGGCTAAGTGTTAGCTCAAATGACAAAGAAGTTGAAGAACAACGCCAAGAGGGAAGATCAAGGATGGTGTGAACGCATCTACAAACGGAATCTTCTAGAAGGAATAATGGACATTATGGCTCATTGTTGTACCCCAAATAAATTTTTTGGCATTCTGTGTAAATTGAGCTAAATCTTGTTAAAATGCCATGAAAGGTCTGTTTTAGGTCAAACCAATCATAGAATCTTGGTGGGTTTCTGTCAAGGAACACATGTACAAAATTCTGAAAAATTGAAAATTAGGGTTTTTTCCCCTATTTTCAGGGAAATCCCCCGAAAATAGGACCTTCCCAGAAATGATCGAAAATGATTCTGATAGGCTTAAAGGGCTTCACGATCACATTGGTCAAGTCAGAATCATCAAAAGACACGTTTTACTCTGGTGGGTCTATTTCTCTTTTTTAGGAACGAAGTTAGGAGCTCCACAGCCATTAATGGCAGATTGGCCAATACCAGGGGCTGAAAGCTAAGCTTCAAAAGCTTCAACGATACAACCATGGCGGAAAAGGTCGAAAAAGATGCTGTTTGACGAAGGAGATTCCTGAAAACGAAAAAGGTC